>JAUZND010041123.1:0-20981 GCA_034780555.1 Coelogynopora nodosa
ATGAAATAATCAGCAAGACTGTTGGAAGGATCCTCAACATCGGGCATAGGAAGTGACGAAGATGGATTTGAAAGAAGGTCTTTCACATTTGCAAAAAGAACACGTGAATTAACAACACCCGAATCAGAGAAGATTTTTGAACAGTAGTAGTCTTTTTTAGCAGAAAGAATGAGTGCAGCAACATCTTTACATGCTCTTTTATGATTTTCTTGATCAATAATGTCTTTAGTTCGTATTGCTCGTTCCTCTAATTTCCGTCGTAGACGACGGCTTTCCATAATACCGGGAGTCATCCATGGATCAGACAGTTTTCTCGTCCGATTTGGACGTAAAGGGGCATGAACATCTACAGTTTTTTGCAGAACATTGTCAATTTCGAAAGCAATTTGATCAACAGATCTGTCTTCATGGGTACTGCATATTTCATTAATAGCCAAAGAAATATCTTCACAAAAGGTCGGTATATCAACTGTTTTTAGACGACGGGACATGGACACAACGGATCGTTGTTTACAAACACGAGAACTCCCAACAGAGAAGCATACAGTGTGATGGTCTGATATACTAGAATGTAATACCCGAGTTCTGCAAATCAAGGAAAAATGACTAGAGCAGACGAGATCAAGTGTATGTCCAGCTGAATGAGTGGATTCATTAACGTGTTGTGAGATGCCATGATCACTGAGAAGTTGGTTAAAATCCCTAGCATTACTGTCTAGTACGTCATTAACATGAATATTAAAGTCACCGGTCATAATCAAATCTATTCCAAGGGTTAGTTTAGAATTGATTAAAGAGTGCAGTTCATCCAAGAAAACATTGAAAGGAGAAGTGGGTGGGCGATAGATGCATAACAAACGTAATGTGCACGACCGATGCTGGATAAGGTTTGCCTCAAGTAATTCAAACGAAGTTGGTGAATTGTTTTTAATATGAATAATCTTGAGAGTATTCCGAAAGATAACCGCAATTCCACCACCTCGTCCATGTTCACGGTTTGCCAAAAGAAGAGAGTATCCACAGGGAATAAGGCTTGTTAAAGTTGTTCCATTAGAGCCATCACTACGTATCCAAGTTTCTGTTAGAATTAGGTTTAGAGATGATCAAATTATTGAGATATTACAGCATAACAATGTGTAATATATCTAAAATACTCAAAATAATATAACAAACAAACTAATTAAATAAATAAATATTTCAGTGTCATCAGATTAGGCGAGGTCACAATAAAAGTGTGAGACTTTTCTTAAAACAAAGAAAAGAGTTTTTATTAATGAATGAGAGAAAAAAAATTGGACGAAAATTTTAGATCAAAACTGCTAAAATTTCTTAAATTAAACAATTGCTAAATTTCTAAACTATTTATTAAGCTAAAAAATTTTCTCAAGAAAATATGTAGGTAAATAAAGTTGACCTATTTATCTATTGATATAATTATTAGATGATGTAGACTACAATTATAGTCTTAATATAAAATAAATATGAAAACGATAGACACCGTCTAAGGTGGTGCGAAGTTTAATTTTCATGAAAGAGACAACATTTTAAACAAAAGAAATAGTGATTATTAATTTATTATTATAAAAATAACTAAGTGAACAAAACTATTAATTATCAAAATTGTTCTTCATCAGTTTTATGAAATGTTTCAGAATAATGTTTCATAGCATTATGCTATTTCATTCATTTCTAATAAGATTTAAATGATATTTTATGATAAAATTTAAATGTTAATATTTTAATTTGAAATACTGCATTAAAATAACTGAAATAGCTTTTTTATTAACTATAACACCAAAAGGCGATTAAAAGAGAGGGATTAAATTAATTCACTAATATTTTATCCATGCATATATTTCTATCAATTTAATATACGATGGTGTAGTTTTTTTTTCATGTCAATTCTAAATGTTTTTGTTCTCTAATGGGGCGCATGGTTAGCTCCTCATCTAGCGGAAAGATGTGTTAATTACGATGAATTTGACAGAGAAAAAAACAGAATTTAGACTATTTTTGATTATTAATGACGACATACCAGTTATCCGTGTAAAAACAAAAAGAAAATATAGCAGAAAGTATGTAAGGAATTTTATGAAACCTGAAAGTTTCGGCATCAACAAGTTTTCTAGTAATTGTCAGTGTATATTCTGGTAAAATATATGAATTCGAAGATTGAGAAATAGACAGATCAGCTACTAAAATTAGTGTCAGATTGGTGTATATGGCCTCAGTTGATTTTGAGTAATAAACAGTCAAACACTAGTCAGTGGCGGATCCAGGAATTTTGAAAAGGGGACGTTGGATGTGAGCTTTGTAGCGTGGGAGAAGCAGTAAATTGATTAATTATTATTGGTGTATGGTATTTGAGCTCAGGCGAGGCATGTACGTATTTGGGATTGTGGCGTGAAAATAGTGTTGGTGTTTGTTGAGGCTGGAGCAAGAGTTCCTGTGAAGTTGAGCGAGGAGAGTGTGTTGGGATCTAGGCAATGGGGTTTCTGTGATGCTAATATTCAGTGGGGCGATGTTGACGACAGGGGTTGTGTGCCAGCGAGTGTATGGCATGTGACAGTGTTTCTTTTTAGGTTTGAGGTTTAGTGGTATAATATGTAAGTTGGCGTCTGTGAGGATGGCGTGGCGGAATTTTTTTTCGGCGGTTTTTAGGTTAGTGTTGATGATAGTAATGAGGATGGTTTCGATGTTTTGTGACAACGTGCCAATTTACTTTTCTGTAGCTGGATTTGTTTGTGGCTTTGATCATTTGACAAAACCATTCAGAGAAATTAGTTACTAAATTTTAGTTTTTCGATAATTTTGAAATTTATTTTTTTCAATTTTGATTTTGATCCCACCTATCAATACTTTCCTTTATAACTTAATCACAATTTGAATAATCTCTAAATTGACCGACTACAATGAACGAGCGGCGCTCTCCTCTTAGAACAACAGGAGGCAAACAACAAGAACAAAGCAGCAAAGACCCACCTTCCCCCCCTCCGGTAGACCTGATTCAGGAAGTCTTCAGTCGCATTTTTACCCGCCATCACACCTGCCATATCGACCTCCTCCTCAACATCCACCTCCAGCGGCCCCTCCGCCGCTGCCGACGCCGCCACCACTCCACTCAGCGGGTTCCAGAGGTCCCCGGTCCCATCGCTGATGTAGCCGCCACTGCTGCGCCCCACCATCGTGTTGAGTGCCACCAGCGGCAGGGAGCAGCGGCCCTCCGACTGGCCCGAGTTGGAGGAGGCGGTTGCCACCCGGTGCCAATGGGGATCGTCAGCTGAGGCCGCCGCCCGCTTACTGTTCACTCGGCGCCGTGTGTTACCATGGTGATGACCACCGGTGGAGGTTACCTGAGACCGGGTGGTTAGTGAGAATAGTAATTGGGTAAATGTTATCTTCATATTGTTTATAACTATAAGATAAGTACTTCATACTTTCATAATTTTTCAATAGTAGTCTAAGTTCATGTCTACAAACTGTTCGTATTTTCAAACATATTACTTCTGTGATTACAGATTGGTAAATCTATTCCATAAATCCCATAAATTTAGTAATTGAGTCCAAATCCTATTATTTTGATGCTTGGTTCATGTTCTGGATATAAGCGACGTTGACATAAAAAATTGTTATCGTGATTTAAAGTGTTTAAAAAAATGGTAGTAACAATTTAATAATAAAAAAGGCTCAATAATTGGAGTCACGTAAATGTACAAAATATGTGTTATACTGTGAAAACAATAGTGTCGGAATATTTTTTTAACATAAAATGTTTTATTTATAATTATAAAATATGAAAATTATGTATAAAAAGAAATTAATTTTTTTGATTAATTAACATTAACCGTCATCTTCATAATTTTATAAAAAAATGAAAAAGTCCCGGACAATAACTCAAAGTATCCCCTATTATTTTCTCCTTTGCTTGAATCAGTTTACACACTGACTGTTCTGGCGTTTACTTTTGCACTTTCAGTTTTGGCGTAGCATGTTAACGGGCATGATATTTAAATACATTTCATTTTGATATATTTTCATCATCTGTTAAATTTTACATAGACAAATATCTTGCTAACAGCTATATGATAACTTCAATGCATTCTATTATATGTATAATACGTTAATTTATTATCATTATTTTCTTACAAAAAATTACCTAAGCGTCACTTCCGGTATCTCTTGACAATATATAATACATTTAATTGACCACGTTTATTGATACAATTCATTCGTGTTAACTTTACAAAGTATTCTTTTTCAAAAGGTTGTCAGTTTGTGGTTGAATTATTCCCCGCTATGGACTCTATGTGCCTACAGCTCACCTGGGGCTGGTGTTGTGGTCGCTCATAGAGCCGATGACGGTGGCCTTGACCCCCAGGATCCCCGCTGGTGGAGCTGCTCGAGTAGCCACCGCCGCCACCGCTGGCCAACACCGCCTCTACAGCCGCCGGCGAAGGTCTCCCACTACCACCACCGCCACCCAGGCCTCCCCCGGTGTTATAATCGGGCTCGGGGGAAGGCGGGACGAATGTCTGATAGTGGTACTTCAGTCTGCTCTGGTGGTGCTGTTGATGGTGCTGCTGGTAATTGTGGTGGGAGGGTGTGTTGTTTGCGGTGTCCTGGTGGTATTCGTTGTGAACGTCCTGTGATGTCTGCGGTGGGAGCAGAAGACAGTGGTGTACATGTGAGGAGTTCACATAGTTGTTACATCATAGAGAGAGTTTATTAATGATGGTTTTATACCGTTCTGGACATGTCCGTTAATTCAGGGTTCATACCGAATATTTCTAACAAAACTACATGACTTTTCTCGGTTTTCCAGAGAATTTCATGAAAAAATTTCACACCATTCTTCTTGAAAAAATTTATCAGAGATAAAATTACTTATTTTTATCTTCAACAAAGAAATCAAAATTAGTTTTAAAAATATATAATATAGTTAATAACTATTGAAAACTGAGAATGTCAGGGGTACTTTTCAATTATTGTGGTTAGTAACAAAACTTTTTTTTAAATTAGGATGATTTAGGACAAATTTCATACATACATATAAAGTTTTAAAATTTTGCTAAAAGCTTTTTCTTAAAATGACTAAATCCACAAAAAATAGAATGTATTATTTAAATTTTTAAATTTTTAAAAACGTTTTTTACAATTTCATTCATATTCATATAATTTTAAATATAATTTATTATATATTCACTTTAAATTAAAATTCCGTTACTTTTTAAAGTTTTTCATAACTGTAAGAACATTGGTTATGTTACTTCTTTAACGGCCTAAATAGATTTTTTAAGATATTTTTCAGGATAATTTAAACCAATGATATATCCAGCATAAATTAAATTAATATTTAATTACATTATTTATTTGTGTTACAAGGAAATATTTTTTTAAAACCTGAATATTGTGCGATCTTTTACATAATAAAAATAAACATTTCTTCAACAATTACGATAATTATAAAACAGTGGATTCAAACAATGTTCCACAAATATTACAATAATTGATCTAAATAAATTATATATATATATATGCATAGTCAATTCAAATTGAATGTAAATTATTTATATAATTGCATCATGAGCAACATTGTTTTATGTGATCATATTATATTTGGTTGATTTATTGTATTACGTCAACTGTCCAATATGCACTGCGCATAACATCTGGCAATAGAACAGGTTATATTTATAATAATAATAATAAAAGATAATAATTTAATAAATAAATATTATAAAATTGTGATATCGTTACCTGAATGTCATTGCTTGGATCTTCAAAAATATCTTCTGGCAGGGGACCATTTTGGTATCCAAAATTAAGAAGGGGAACTGAGTCTGTCCATTCCGCACTGAAATTATATAATGTTTTGGTTTTATATATATTGATATACTAATGGCAAAACAAATCAAATATGATGTGCTTTTATAATCAGTGATATAGTATAATAAAAGCCAAAGTCAACATAGAGGGTTTTCGAAAGTATGACAATGTTATAGATATGAAGCTAAATTTTGTTTATAAATTATTATTTGATAAAAATCGCGTCTTTCAATAAAAATGTTGAATAATTGAATAATATATAATAATTAATGTTGTAAAACATTTTACAAAGTTATTTGGATGATTTGTTTTTTAAAAGTCTGCATAATATATATAAATGATAGTAATGGGTTCTAAAAATAGCGCCGAAGACAAATGTTTTTAATGTTTTAAATAGAAAATGTATAAAAAAATTTGATACTTAAAAAAACATTTATTTTAGAGGACTGTTTCCCATTTGTTTATGAGGAGTTTCTTGGACTTATCTTTAAATGTAATTTATTGCCTAGTATTTTCCAATATCCTCAAAAGGAAAAATTCAAATTAGAGGATTTTCGAGAGTCTACGAACCCTGCAAGATAAATATGGGAAAATAATGTCTTCGATTTGATAAATAAGAACAGAGGAAAAAAGTCAGAAAAAAGGCAGTAAGTAAAATAGGTATTCGTTTTTTTAACATACTAAAGGTCAAC
Source organism: Coelogynopora nodosa (assembly GCA_034780555.1). Taxonomy (NCBI): domain Eukaryota; kingdom Metazoa; phylum Platyhelminthes; order Proseriata; family Coelogynoporidae; genus Coelogynopora; species Coelogynopora nodosa. The sequence goes on from JAUZND010041123.1 coordinate 6,519, forward strand.
ACATAGGAGACAACAACTTACTAGAAACTCAGTTGATGAACTTGAGTTGCAAGACCCTGGTTTACCAAACCGCTAAAATGATTTCTACTCTATTATATCAGAAAGCTTTACAATTGGATGGATATTTAGATATATATTAAAGATTTCATGTTTTATAAGTATTTTTTCTAAACTAGTTTAATTATAAAAAGGAGATGTCTGACGTTTTTTTAAATTCAAAATATGCAAACATTTTTATTGCATTATTTATTATTAAACAATGTCAGTATTGGATTAAAAATTGCTACCAAAGTGTCTTAATTTGGAATTTATATTCAATAATAGTAAATATAAAAAAAGGAATATTGATGAAATGAAAGACAAACATATATTATACTGCATTTACCATATAATGTAACATTAAATTATGATATTGACAAGTTTAATAGCTTCATACTATCAGTCATGTTTTGGTTATCTCTAAGTTTTCAGTATAGCCAGTTTTTCAACATTAAAAATACTTTGAGCAACTCAGTACGTTGATCCTTAAAGCCCCACATACGGCGAAACTGAGTCGGTAAATTTAGATGCCAGTCGCCCCGGCCACGTAACTGAGGCTTTTACTTGCACCCAGTGCACCCTTCAATTTGTGCATGACAAGTCACACACTTTCAAGATTCTTTATGTTTTAAATAATAATTAAATATTTCGATGTAAGTATCTAATTATTCCCTTTAGTTTGTTGATTATGAGGATTATTACGTAAATTATAATGAAAAATAAAGATTTGATGTAGATTTTTTCCTATTATAAAATTTGGCAAATGTTTACATCTTCTGAAACAGATTAGTAGTATATATTCCCTCCTATATTTTTGATGAAATAGTTAAGTTTATATATACCTCGACAGACACCAGGCATCGCCTAACGACTTCCAGAAGGCAAAATCTTTACTTTTGAGACCGTGCTGAAGCATATCAATCGTACGTTGTGTAAGAAGCGGTGCAATAATTCTATTCGCTAGTGGCATCGATTTATCTGGATCAAGTTGGTTGCCAGCTGCTACAACCTGCCGCAAGTAGCCGAACAGCTCGCTCACGAAGTCAACAGAGTTAGGTCGATGAATGTGGCCTTGAAGTCGGCTTAATAGGATGAGGGCAATCTTGAACTTTTTCAGGCAATCGACATAGTCAATGAGGGAATGTTGTGACTGATTGTCTCCACCTAGATAAAGTATTAGTGAAATCTGATATTAGAAAGAACAAAATTTTACTTACATATTGATTTAAAAATAAAAAAAGTTTTATACTTGTTTAAATAAATTAATTTTGATTTCTTAAAAAATTGTAATCATTTAATTAAATCGTTTCAATAAATTCCTTTATTCTGAAATTATTGTCTATTATTATCTTTTATTATTTATCTATTAATGTCTTTTATTATTATTTTATCAATGTATAAAATATTTCTACTTCTTTATCGAAGATAAATAAAGTGTGATATTATCAATAAATCAAATAAATTTGAATATAAGTTCACAAATAACGGTATCGAAGTGAAAAAGCCACCATGGATCGTTTTGGTTCTAAAAAATTTAAAAAAAAATTAAACCAAACCACTCTGATGGAGATTCTAAAGAAACGTAATCGAAATGTAAATTAAAACACAATTATTGTTTATATAATATTTTCAGATAATGTATGGACCAGAGAGACCTAAGCATCTCTCCAGTATAATTAATTGACTTATATAGAATATGTCATAAAGTAACCACCAAAGTGCTCATACATTTTTCTTGCATTCCGCCTGAGTTCATTGGAGTATATCGTCTCACGATTAAAAATATTAATAATTTAATCGAGTTGGTAAATTATAATACACTCACTCACATAGTTCTTATTGTATATAAACATATGCACGGTTGTAACTCCGATTTGTACTATGGTACCTACCTGAGTGATAATGTACTGCATCATATTCTCACTGATGATACTAATTATACTAGGTAGCAAGCATATCCCTATTTTTATTTATGTATTAGTTTACGTGGAAGGTATAATAACAGAATATGTTGTCCCCATTCTATTGTAAAGTAATAAATTATGACAAAATTTATAACATGAAGGTCTCAAAGTTGATATTTGTATTATAGGGACACGAAAACAGAAGTAATGTATGAAGATACACCTTGTTCATGGTGGATGAAAGGGATTATAGAAACAAATATCTAATTTTAAATAACTATGGGATAATGCTGTATGTTTTACTATCATTATGTAACATTATTATCTACCATATCCTCATTGAACATCCGCACCACTATAGTTCATAAAACATTCCTGTAGTATAATTATGCATAACTACATATTAATAATGAAACTATATGCAAAGTAAAATAAATAAAATGTTTACATTACATAAACATAAAAACAATTGTACATAAGCAACAAGCATATCAGAAGTAAATCGAATACTATTCAATAAAATAATTTTGTAACTAAATAATAAAATTATATAACAATATCCACAATCAGATGATTCTCGGGTTTAAAATAGTAAGTTATTATAAAGTTTAATGTAACGTATGGTGATTACACCAAATATTACATATTAAAGACCGTAGAAATAAAAGTAACACATAACGTCTGCGAAAATCTACATGAGACGTAAAAGCAATAGGGATATCTAGCTTAATGTATAACTTATTTGTTAAAACTTTGATTTATTAAAATGAAAACTATTAAATAGAATTAATGTTATTAATTTAATATTTAAAACGTTATTTTTTTAAGTAATCAACATCTTTAACACATTGAAAACTTATCACATTAAAAGACAAAAAATTTCGCATAATGAAGAAGCAACGAATTTAAAGTGATTCAACTAAAGACAATTTTAATATAAGGTACTACAAACTATTTAATTAATAAAATCAAAACTTTATCGTTAGTTAAAAAATATATAATAAAATAAAATTCTGAATATACGACAGTGGTTTGAAAAATAAAATAATAAACAATTGTTTAATATATGATGAAAACAATGTTTACAGATGTTTTTGATTATATATCCATTCAATTTTAATAATATATCAGTACTACATATGTGCGCATCCTGTTCATTATACCTTATTGTTAGTTAGTTTAATATGTATATAGAAGTGTATCTATCTTAATCTTTTTAAATTTGTCAATCTAAACAACATTTACATTCATAAATACTAAATGTCTGATTCAAAGATATGTTACTTCTAAAACATTGAGTCCAAAATGCTATGATGAAAATATAAACATATGTATAGGCTTTATTTAATCTTTTAGTGACAGACGCACACAGTTAAAGGAGTATTTCATGCAGCACTAACCGATTAAGCGTCGCAAACACTTGACTAACACAGCTGTTAGCCAGGAACGGGAGAGTCCGAGAGTGGCCTCGAACCTGTTCGGAGACAATACTCTCGGCATCCAAAAACTAGCGTCTTAACCACTTAGCCATTCCCAATCCAGTTTATTTATTATTATTAAGTAAAAATGCATTTGCCGAAAGCGTTCTTTAATAAATTATTTTAAACATATATTTAAACGATTGCTTTATTTATAAACATTATTTTACAGAATTCTTGACGAAATAGGTGTCAGAGTAGTTAACGAGGGATCATTAACTACATTATTTAAAAACCATTTTATAATTTATGTCAGGTGTTACTGATCACTTAGAGAAGGGCTGTTCATTCCGAATGCAACCCCTTTTCATAGGCCTTGAAATTTATATAATTTACTTAGAAACCAAAACTAATAACATATATAAACAAATCACAGGTACAAAAAAAATGGTGCCAATTTGAACCGATTTAATTTATTCAAACTGAACCGATTTTGATGAAATTTGGTATGGACCCATCGCATTTGTGGATGAACCAAATTCTAGAATTTAAAGGTAATCCGTGACCTACTTTTTTGGCGCCAAATTTAAAATTGTCATCAAATTAACAGGTATTAATATGGTGCAATTTTTGAGAACAACTAAAATATGAACACATTGAATTGAATGTAAGCGTCGCAAATTGAATTTATAGCAAAATAGTTTGCCCTCCTTACAATACAAACTAGAACACTAAGCTAGTCATTTATAAGATTAAACATTATGCATACACACAATTCACACAAATAGGAAAATAAATCTTTTTGTAAGTGAAAATTAGAAAATCACTAAAAGTTCAGCTTCTGCACACAATTTACATGCAGTTAATTTGCCCTGGTGAACAAATTTAATTTATCAAAATAACTATTTCATTAATTTACAATCACTATTTCACTATTACATAGCTATATAAATATGTACTTTGTAGCAATGAAAGACAAAAAATCATTTCAGAACATAATAATATTTTAAAATGATCTGATGACAATAAATTGCTAATTAAAATCAATAAATGTGCTTCTGTGACTATTCTTTTGAAACGCCCCCTTAACTCGATCGAATTTTAGGTATAGAAGGTATTCAACAGATTTCCAAATTTAAAACTACTATTACTATCAATTGAGCTTCTCAAACGCTATATATTTTACGTATAGAAACCATTCTCCATGTTAAAAAAGACTTCAACACATACAACTCACTAACTAGATCTATCTTGGAATACTGCAACCCTATTTTGATTATTATAGACAAGGAATTCAACCTAAAATAAAAAACTGAAGAAACTCCAACGCCGCACACGCATATAATCATTTGTGGAATAGACGGCACAGAGAGCTGCTTATCTGACCCCGATCACAGACGCGATTTACAATGCCTAAACATTTTTCCAAGAGGCCTCAGAAAAAACTCATACTTTAGCAATGTAAAACTACTAGCGCCAATGGATTATTGCAATTAGATTATTGTATAACAGTAACACGATGTAAGTTTATTATTCACTCTCCTTCTTTTCTGTGCTATGCATTCCATATATTTACCCCTGTTTCGGTTGACGACTACTTTATCTATTGTCGTACATGTTTTTCACGATCAAATATTCTATATATGCCTTTAAATTCATTTATTAACTGCATTATTTGCATCTCGATTACTATTTTGATACAGAAAACTATATGCGCTTCATTATAATATTATTAATATACTATCAAAAAACAAGCAAAAAATACACACCGGTCTGCATTTCTCCCATAAACTTAAGAATATCCATCCGGATGAGCGAAAATAAATCAAAATCCCTGCGCATACGATCCTCCTCTTTGGGTGCGCTGTTATGGTTGGTGCTGTGGTTAGCAACCCGTGTCACACTGGCAACTCCTTCGTTGCCATGACCGGATGGTAAGCTGTTACTAGTGTTCGAATTATTGGCTGTCACTACAGTTATCGGTAATCTAATAGGGTTACTGTTCTCTAGTGAACTGAGAATTGGACAAGGGCGTTCTGTATGAGTCTTGTTTTCGTTGTAGGTCGGATATTTGTTTGTGGGATATAGTGAATCCGGTTTTCCATCATAGACGGCTTGGACAATCTTGATAGGTCTGTAAAAATGAATTGTATAGTTTTATTAGAAACTATTTGGTGTTATAATAGCTAATTTTATCTTACAATTCAAGTAAAAATTCGGAATTCATAAAGAATTGTCGTATATAAACAGAATAACCCTCATTTCGATTTGAAAGATTATAAAAGAAAAATTACAGTGACACATTTCTATTTGCTTTATTTTTAATTGGTTATATCAAAAAAAAAATTTTTGTGTAAATAATCACAATACTTTTGCAATATATACGTAAAAAATATACGATATTTTTTATTACAATTTATGAATTAAAATACACTTTTAAAAAAATTAAAAATACAATAAATAATTTTCACAAAAGTATACCATGATTCCAATACCTGTTAGCACTTTCCTCGGGGTAAAAGGATGAGATCGGGCGCTTCTTAATCGCCTGTCGAATCCCGTCTACGACGGTGTCAGCACTGGAGCCAACCGCCCGAAATATGTGCAGATGCCGGGCCTCTCCGCCAGAGCGCCCCACTCCACTCAACTGGCCCCCATCGGCAGGGTAGGTGAACAAAATGAGATTGTTGTGCACATGTGAGTTCATTGGCTGAACAATCCCCTTCAAACTGCCGATCTCGTCCAGGGAATATTGATTCAAAATTTCCTGTTCCAAGGATTGCGGTGATGGAACGAAAGGGATACTAGACATTATAAGTCCCAGACTTGAAGAGGATCGAACAAGACCGAAAGATGTCATCATAAAAAACACGTTTCCACTACACTATACACTACAACCGACTGCAGGTCTATTTTCTCTATGAAATCAACCAGAATTTACTGATCAATTTTATCAAAATGTTGCACAACATAGTTATAATACCTACATTTGGTTATGGAACGCTGGCTTGATGTAAACATGATTAGCATATTCCTTCTGTCCTGCCTTAGAGACGTAAGTTTCAGATATAGATGGGGTAAGTTTGGCAAGATGGTGTATGTGTACATGCGATCTCAATTATTTCTTTAAAACACTCTATATAAAGTTCCGTTAGAAAGAATCTAATGACTCTTTCATCTATTATTATATTAGGTTCTACGCCGATTCTTGTTAGATACGATATGATTAATATAGGCACAACATAAATATTTAAAAAGCGTTGAATTTGTGTATAATATTCTATCATCGTCATATATGAAGTAATAAACAAATACGTTTTTTATTAAACAACAATTCGTTAATGGTTCGTTAACGATTCTTTAATGGTCATTTGTAAATATAGAAATAGAAACATACAACATGGCAGGATTGATTACGAATCACGCTTGTAGGGAATATAAGATACAAAACACTTATTTCTATAATAAATATCATTAATAACATTACAAACTACTTAATAAAAACAATAAACAACTCTGGCTACCTATTAAACATATCTATTAAGATTAATTTATAAAAATAAAACAATCAGTAACAATATAGGGATAAATAGTTCGTAAATGAACCTTAAATGTTTACCTCTATTACTCATATCATTGCACAATAAATTTCATTTAGGATTCTGTAATGGGAAAATCAAACTAATAGGAATATGTATTAAGTGTAAATAAAGGTATCAGTATCAGTTAAATATACATTACATATTATATATATTCATTCTGGAATGAGTGTAATTTAGTCATTTTGTGTGTTTGTTTAAAATAAAAAATATAATAAATGGTAAGCGATCCCTATATGTAGTGTATTTGTAAATAAACTATTAAGTCGACTAAACAAGTTTCTTTGGCGAGACATGACTTCTTCAGAGAACTTTAATCTAAAGTGTTCCAAAGAAAGGTTGTCACTGTTTTAGGCTATCTTATCCTTCAATACATAGCTAGATAGTTTGATTTAAGAAATTAAATAATTATATAAAATAACAACAAATCGTTATACCATTTTATCGTCAAAATCATTTAAAATAATAAATTTTGATGTTAGTAATTAAAAAAATGAACATCACAAACGAACACTTTTATAAATATTAAACCGTATCAATCTTACAAAAAATGATATAATATTCATTTTGTTTGATCACTCAAATAATGTAACAAATATAATTTGTGTATACAAATATAGGTGAGAATATGCTGTAATATATATTTTGAAAATTTCGAAACATAAATATATGTCTGACTATATGAAAATATATTATAGAATACTTTTTATTCAGACTCTATAAAATTTTGGAAAAAGTATATAATAATATCTTAAATGAATAAATATATCGTTTTGAATACATTGTTTTCAGCAGCTCATTCAGTTTGTAAAGTCGTAGTTCAGGGTGGCCTTCACGACAATATATTGTTCACAAACACACAGATACTTTGTTTTATTATTATAAATAGATATAGGCTAAAATTTAATGTAATGAGATTTTTAATAAACTTTAAGCGCGAGATGCAATCAAAGCAAAGCATAATACAATCATATACAGTGAAACACGCAAATTCCTTCACAGTAGGTACTATGTGTTTTCTCAAAAATGTTGAGTAATACCGGGTAAGAAATATAAATGATAGCTCACTAAACAAAAAAGATATAGCTAGAAAGAGTGAGAGAAGTACAGAGACAAAATGAGCACAATCAATCTTACACAGTAGCAGTCATAATACCTATAACAGAACCTAGAAATACACCAACAGATTACACAATTACTCAAATGATTACTACAACTGGCTGCCTCAAATATAATGGAAGAGTGGCACCACTCATTCTAATATGTGAGACAGGTAGGCGGCCGTGGGACACCTTAAGTACACAATATTATGAAGACTATCCTATATTAGAATGTTAGAAATTACTTCATTCCAAGTCATTATACTGCAATATAAAAACTTGTTAAAAAGCATTATATGCTCACGATGTCAAATCTTTTAGGGTTAGCCTTATTGGGTCAAGTAGCCAGAAACATGCACGTTGGGATGGTTACATCGATCAGATTTTTCACCAATACGAGCAAACGTAGTTTTATACCTAATTACATTCAGAACAGAATAATATTTCGGTTAAACACAATTTTTGACTTTCCAAAAATGTGTGATGAAATCTAAGCTGTTTTAAGCAGAATTTATTATCTAAAGTCCAGCGATACAGATAGATTTCCGATATTCATATCCGCCTAATCAAATTTTCTCAGGTTATAAAGGTAACCAAATTATCTTTTGTAAGATTTACAATATTAAAAACTCAATCGACCATTAAAAACATTGATTAAACGTTAAAAGTGTATTATTGTTATAATATAAATATATAATTCATCTCTTCGAAATCTGTAATTGATATATTATTTGTGATATTAGATTGAACCAAATTTAATTAAATTGGTCATATTTTAGTCATTAGTAATTAAATAGAAATTTTGTGCTAATCACTATAAATTAATTATACGATAGATAACGATATCAATTTTTTTAGAATCACTGCATAGACACATGCTAATGGAAACAATAATCAATTATACGAATGAAAAAGCAATCACAGATATATTAATTTGATATATTGTATGTTTGCAATGAATGTAGAATACAATGAATGCTACGTGCTGTGAAATATGTTTATATATATTGTCACATATTGGCTGAATTGTATAATTCAAATTTGATTATAATAAATTAATGGTGGCCGCACAAAAATGATGTAAATTATTTAAACATGTCCTCAAAAACTTTAGTCAATTAATCCTTAAAAAGGTGCAAAATTGCTGCACGGGTATTATTGAAAAAACACACCACCCAGCACTAGTTTAAATAAATTATAGTTTAGAAGATCTATGTAAAATAGAAAACTTTATTTTCTTTGTCAAAATCACAGGTATAGGCCAGCTATTATAATTATTGAATACCTGAGTTTTCTCCATAATAACCAATAGATATTGAGAGTTGATCACAAGGAAACATCGTGTTGATGTAATAAATTGAGAGTGGTTTGCGAGACGTGTAATGGCAGCTTGCAAGTCCAAATTCTCAGGGAAAGTTATCAAGTGATCGACTTCATATCCAACCGTTTCCTTACCGGATCCACTGAATAAGTTTAAAAATAGAGAATATGTTTAGTACAGGTTTATGAATATCTTAGAAATAAAGTAATTACTCAGTTTTAAAACATAGTTGGCCATTGCCTCGCTCACTGATGGTGGACTTTTTCTTAACCAGTTAATTAAACGATATTCTGTATAGACTTTATACTTACGTACCAATAATGTTACTTTAATTAACGATTAAGTATAAAACATTGGATATAATGAATTTAGGAACTATTTATCAAAAATGTATTTTTGCTATCAGATATTTTTTGATATTCAATGCAATCAATAATAATTTAATATTAAAATTAATGACAATAATTCTAGCTATTTTTATTAAATGACCATTTACACTTACTTGTAGATAGAGTGATCTGAAATACCGTTCATCCGATTATCTGTTAAAAATTAATTTATAAAATAATCAATTTTAGCGTATAAAAGATATTTAATTCGTACCATGCATACATATAACTTATATATTATAATAACATGAATATGTTTATGTTATATTCAAAGATTAACTAATAAAAAAAATACCTGAAAAATAAATAATATCCTTTAAAGATGTAAATGATGTATAATAATTTAAAAAACGCAATCTTAATATATGAAATATGTGAAAATTACAAGATATGTGAAAAATAATGATAATGTAGATTAATACAAACTACAAATTATAATTTAAAAAAATTAATGACATGTTTTAGAGGGTCTATCTCTATTAATAATATCATCAATATCGAAGAAATATATATTATAAGAGTTATAAATTTGGTGGTTTTATACGTGTAAGATGTTACAAATAATAAATAACATATTAGCATGTATCATTCTAGTAAAAATGTATAAATATATCATAGTTATTTAAAATAGGAAATTTTATTGTATAGCATTGTATTGTAACGTTATAATCAATTATTAAAAATGTATACTTCATTTATTTAATAGGTCTAAAAGGAGACCTTATGTTTATTTTTCTAACAAAATACTCAATTTCACTAAGTCAAAATAAATTAATTTTATTATGAAACAATGTGAATGTGTATCATATTATACATAGAGTTTGCATACACAGATTCAATAGTATATAATGGCTGAATGATTTTACAAATATACTGTAGTTAACAAAAAAATACAAGTATATTACAGTTAGGACTCATGCATGTAAAGATTTAAATGCATAATAATATTTTATAAAATTTAATTAAAAGCTATTGTTTAAAAAGAAAGAGTTTTTAATTGGAATTTTTTTCAATAATATAATCTTAATACATTTAAATGAGATAAATATACATATGCATTTCAATGTAAGATAGAAACAAACCCATTTATATTGTGATAGCAATAATTAAATTATTGTATATTATCAAGTATAGATGATAATTTTGATAGACATGGTAATTAACATTAAAACCTTTTTTTTAAATTCCATAATTTCACAAAGTTAAGTTGATACTTGTATAAATATTTCATTTGAATGCAGTTAGTCTAAAATGATGTTGATGGTATTTGATTTCATTAGGTATATACTATATAAAACATAATCTATATAAAACAAATATAACAAACATTGTTCAGAGTTTATATATATAAATTAACTTACCATATTCCAGTAATAAGTACATGAACCAATCTGGTTAGTAGTGTCAATTTAATACATGTTTTATATGAATAAAAAATATTACATCCAGAATTCCAAATAAACCTAGAACAAACAATCTATACATTTGTTCACATTATCATAAAGGGAGAATATTAATTTTGGAAGTTATTATTTGAGATTATTTAATAGAGAGTACATTGCTATACAAATCTTTATATACCAACTTGGTGTTATTGACTGCTTTAACTTGATTACTGTTAATATTTTTGAAAATAACATGATATGATAAAATTATAGATATATAATAACTCAAAATTATATGAATAAAAATTGAACATAGGTAGTTGTAGTAAAATTACACTTCCTTTCTGAATTTTCAGTATTTGTGCTATAATATCATCAAGAAGCCAAAAAATAATTATAAATAAAATAAATTATTTCTTAAATACTATTGTGCAATTGATTTAAATATAAACTTTTCTTCAACTTTGTTGATAATTTATTTATTCCTTCATATATTTCAAAAAATAGCCTATTATGACATTATCATCAAAACATCCATAGGGAATAAAAAATGGAGAAAAAAATTGTACCTTTTTCAAAACAAAGTATGAAATCCTAACAGAAAAGTTCATACTTTCACCCCACAAAGTTCAAGTAATATGAGGCCTATTCAGTATTAAATTAAAAATAATAAAATCTAAATAAATGTCATAATTAATACCATTTTACAGACTAAAATATATAAAAAATATTTTACAAACAACCCTGACATAATAAGTATAAGCTTAATCAATATAACCTTAATTACAAAAATATTACTGGATGATGGGTAGTATTCAACCATATTCAGAATTTGCATTATCCAAATTAAATTTATATAATAATGTATATCATATAACATAAATATTTATTTATAATAGCAGTCTTTGCCACAAATAATTTGTTAAATATTTATATTTTGATCAAAAAAATAATTGAATGTATGAATCATTTATTAAAAATTTTGAATTTATATTTCATTATTTTAGATATAAACACAATACTTTTTGTATCTCGTTTTTTATGTTTATGTAGAAATCTATTAAATTTATAAATTAAAAAAAGGAAATTTATATAAACCACAGACTACAAAAATAAGATAATTATTTTGTTATTTAAAATAATTTAAAATGAAAAATATACAGGGATCATTTCACTTTTATATTATAATATGTTATGCTGCAAATAAGGATGGGCCAGTGAAATTCCATAAATACTAATACTGGGATTATTAAATTTTTGAAAACCTTTTTAATTTAACAAAATTAAAGTAAGTATTTAATTAAAAATATTTATTAAATTAGGTATTTTGTACAACAATGTCACTCCTTATCCATTTCTTAAACTATAATATTCACAATTATCAAATAAAAATACAATGAGTCTCAATACTAATAATAATAATATGTATTGCTTAATTGAACTTGTGGTATTATATTATAATATTGTATTATAGCAATATATTACAAGTGCTAAATATAAAAGAGCTATATCAACTCTTGTACTAGTCATATACAATTCTATTGTTGTTATTATATATAAGTTTTACTTAATTTATATAATAAACATTTAAATAATATTTATTAGAGAAAAATAACCTTATAAGTATAATATGCTTTATTTTAATATAAATATTATTATTATATTATATTAATGATATATGAACATTATGAATTATATTTAAAAAAATAACAAAAATCGTAATAAGTTTTCTAAATATATATAACATATGCTTTAATAAAATTATAAATAAAAATAATTTATATTAGATCAAATTTGTACTTATATAGCATGATACTTTTGGTTATATGTATATAAACAGTTTAAATAATATAAAAAGCATTAGTTAAAAATAGTTATAAATTAATATAATTATAATAACTATAGTGGAATTGGAAATTGAATTTTCAGTTGAATTGATGTTTGAATTAGTAGTTGAATTTAAGTTAAACCTGAAGTTGAATTAATGGTTGAATCTGTATAAATAAAAATCAATTTGTAATAGATTTTTGAAATATGAAGTTATACATTTTTTATTGTTTAATTTTATTTTAAAAATATTGGTTTAATTAAATAAATGTTATGAATTAAAAAATGTTTAAAAAATTTATTTGTGAATAAACTTTGGATTCAAAATAATTTAGGTATAAATTGACTTGATGTGAACTGTCATTGCTATAAATTGATAAGCAGAAAATATTAGGACATTATTATTACTATGCAATTAATTAAAAATCAAAAGTAAAGAGTATAAATATAATTAGAGTTATAAATTTAATACAATAAATATTAGTTGAAAATGGCCAGAAATGTACCTTAATTATTTAGAAAACCTTTAATATGGCAATGATTTTTCTAGTAATTTAAGCCATATTTATTGACATAGGCTAATGATTATAATAATAATAATATAAACTTTATTTATAATGTGCTTAAATGGTGGTGCCATCTCAAAGCGCAACCAGTATGATAAATAATACAAAAAATATATACAACCCTGGACAAAAGAAACCGTACCGATATAATTTTTTTTTAATGTTTTGAATAAAACAAAAATATAGCAAATAGGGCAACTTAAGTTATTAATTTTTACAGAATAGTTACAACATAATGAAATATATACATCGAACATGGAAAACAAGAATAATATCATTTAAAAAAATACAAAACAAGTATGTAGTAAGAAACAGTAAGTAAAAAAACTAGTGAATTAATAAGTGGTGTGACCACCATTTGAGGCTATAACGGCGGCACATCTGTCAGGCATATAGAGTCTACCAACTATTCTAAATACTGTTGATCTAGTTGCTGAAAGAGTTCGTTGCCTCTTGTGAAAAGTTGAGCATACCCATGGATAACTTCTGAATCCAGCTGTTGCTTTATCCTCTGCCAGCAGTTCTCGATAGGGTTTAAATCTGGACTGCATGCAGGCCATGGAAGTTGGGGAATTTCGTGTTCCTCAAACCAAGTTGTGACACGTCTCGCAGTGTGCGCTGTAGCATTGTCTTGCTGAAAAGTAAATCCAGCATGGTTGGGATCACCAAAAAAGGGTTCTACACGATTGTTCAGGATCTCTCTAGGTAGACGTCAGCAGTCACTGATCATTGAACTCGCTCAAGAGGTAACGCACCCTGAATGGAAAAAGCGCCCCATACCATTACAGAGCATCCCCCTGAATGAAGACGCGGTTTGGACAATATTGCGAATACGAGAAGCACCTCTACGACTTCGGTAGTATCGCCGTTGGTTGGTCTGTACCAGATGCAGAGGCGTTTCATCTGTGAAAAGCA
>JAUZND010041134.1:0-20979 GCA_034780555.1 Coelogynopora nodosa
GCGGAATTATTGAAATATATGGAAAGGGAATTCGGATTTCTTTAATAAAATATAAAGTATGATAGATTTATGCATAAAATTTTAACACAAGGTACAAAATAGCCATATGCAACTTCTGTCCAAATTTCAAATAGCTATGTTGCGTACTTTTTGATATATGATGAAAAACGCATTATTGCGATTTTTTCAAAACTTTTCAACGGCAGTATATATCAGTCTAAAGTAGCCTATGTATACAGTTAAAAAGCGTGTTTTGCTATGGCCATAGTCATAGAGACCTTACTAGCCGTCGGTGCTTACTAGCTGCTCTGGTGTAAGCTGGTGCAAGCTGGTATGAGCTGGTGCAAGCTGGTGCAAGCTGGTGCAAGCTGTATGAAGGCCACCGCTGAATGTTTGCTTCCATTGCCAAAATGAATATGTCAGAGTAGGGGACTGGTAAACTGATTCGATTGTGAACATTTTTCAGTTGGAGAATACAATGAATCGATAATGGTTTTTGTGTATAAATGACAAAGGTGACTTTAAATAGTTTTATATAATATACAATAGTTATATTATATTATAGTTATATGTATAGTAATATATATAGCTTTGGTCTCAGATGCTAGTATTAATAATATCGATTACCTTTCATAGACAGCTAGACACATACATGTAAATGGTAGCAAAATAATAATTGCTTTTTCCAACCCTTCCTCACTTTTCACCTCCAATACGTTACTTACAACTTACCAATACGGTAACTAATCCGGTGTTCATTTTTCTTTAAATAAAGGAAAGCGAGCACACTCGCAAGATTCATCAATCTCTACAGCTACTTACTGTGAAAGATAGTGTACCACTTATTTCTTTAAAATGTTGGTATTATTTAAAAGTGCATTTATTTTAATTATATAAAGTGGCTTGAAATATGTTCCTTCCAATTAATCGTAGTCATTTTTTTAGGATAACAGGTGAGAAATGTCTCTCCATACCTGTGTTCCCTCCTAGAGCAAATTGGGCCAGAGCAACATCGCCTGGAGCAGTCAAACTTCGACGTTCACGGGTCAATAAATTGGCTGAAGATACAAAGGTCAAATTATAATAAATTATATTAGTCATAACAACATACTACTTCTACAAAATTTAGTAATATACCATTTTAACGAAATGGTTCAATGCAACACACATTGTTCAAATTTGCAAATATTCCCCGATATGTTAATGTTATCACACCTCAATTGAATCACCAATATTGTGCAATCCAGAAAAAGGTACGTTTATGTCGTGTTACGTCTGAAAAAATGTAAACTATGGATTATTTTATTTAAAGAATTATAAAACGGATTGACTAATTATACAATTAAGAATATATTGATTTATTACACAATTTGGCATTAATAAAGTAAACTGTCATATAAGTAAATGTCATATTCGAAAGGTTACACCGTCATATTAGTCTACCCAGTGAAACCTAAATATTGAACTAACACACATTTAACTGTCTTAATAAAACAATAACTAAATTAACAATAGTACTAGAATTAATCATCGCCTTTATATATTAAATCAACACATTTTGAAAGAGTGTTGAATCCAAACTATACAATCACCCAGAATCTTTATATTTTCCATATTTAATATCCAACTTTTAATCATAAGGTAAGTTAACAGAGTCTTTTGGGGATACCAAGCTTAACTATACAGAATTTATCCTACCACAACAGAACACCCCTAGACCCCCGCTAGCATTAAACCCCGCCCGCACACATACTCCATCTGACCCCCTCCAACCTACCCGTGGAGAAGTTGTCTGTAGCAAAGGCCGGGGTACAGAAGCCGCGCACCGCGCGTACATTGACCTCACTGGCCGCCGGCTGCAGCATTGTCCAATCCTGAGGATGGAAGGTGGGCACCAGGTCGGTGGTGGCACCAACACTGCCCCGGTGAGGGACATGATGGGGTAGTCCGCCGCCACGACTGAACCCACCTCCACAGGGGACCGAGGGAGAGGTGGGAGTGCCGGCACCACTAGAGGAACTGTAGGAGCCGGTGCGAAGTCGGCCACTGCTGCCATGACTGCCTACGTAGAACTGGGCTGCTGCACGGGTTGATTGGGGGGAGGGGAAACGTTTATTTAGTGAAAGTATGTGAGGCCGAAGTAATGCCCTATTCTACTACACAATAAATTAGAGCAGTGAAAATCTTGTTAATTGACAAAAGAATATGCCATAGTTTTACGCATTGAAAAAGATTATTCAGAATAGTGGCTTATTGTATGGATTTTGAATATAATAACACATTGTTACTAGTTTGTATAATAAAAGCAATGGAAAATCTATAACAATCAATATGTTAGAACTATAGATATTTTTTAATATATCAGTTGCGCAAAATTATTAATTGATTTAAATTAATAACATAATTAAAATTAAGAATTACAAAGTTGAGACGATACTAAACTCTCTAATTGTAGCTGAGAGTACAATTATTAATAGTATTCTCGTTTACTACTACTGTCAACAATTGCAGTAGTATAAGTTAAAAATGCGTATTCTTAATAAATTTCAGGTAAATAACATTTAGAAATTAGGCAGTGATTTATTACGCGAAAAGAGAATTTAAATACTCGTGTATATAATATATAGTAATTTAAGTGACACAATTCTGTGAAAAACCTCATTACAAATATTTGTACTACATAACTCTATAAAGAGTAAATAAGGAATAACAAATAGCAAGCGAAAAATATCATAAAACTTATTTAAATTTTTTTAATTTAATTCTGAGATATTTACATGAATTTTAATTACACACTGTGAAAATATTTAATACAGACTACTCATAGAAAGAACAATTTTATAATCTATGTAAACAGAGTAACTTCTATAAAAAACAAATATCACGAAACCAGAAATTAAAACCAAAACATTCTTTCGACTGAAAGATACAGCTTTATTCTAAAACAGTATAAAAAAATAATCGTTTTATATACACCGTGTCTCAGGAATATTTTCATCAAAATAGGAAAACAGAAAACAGCGCAAAAATACCTTGAATTGGCGATGTACCAGATGAACGCTGATTTTCACCAGTTTCTGAGAGTACGCGCGACACTTTCGGGTACGGGGTGGACTGAAAGAGGAGTAACATACACTGAACGATTAAATGATTCCGTAACAAGAAGTCAAAAACTTCAGTAAAAATAAGTAGAGGTCAATTTTAGTTGTTTTTTCTATTAAAAAACATTTTAAATACTTTTTTTTATTTAATGTAATATTAATATAATTGAAATAAAATAAATCAATAGTATAACATCACACAACTTTCACAATATACAATCTGTAACAGCGGTGCTTGTCTTTCTTAAAATTAACTTTACATTATTTGCATATCTTCCACGTCCACAACCCAGTGGTTATGCGAATCTTGTATATAATATTGATAAAATACGACATAATTAAGGGGAAATAGTAAGAGTAGCTTAATAGCGCAATTATTGAATACTAAACTTTTACAGCTTGAATATTTTATAATGTATTTAATTTCATACACTATAGCCAGTCTGTCAGTATCTAATCTTGTAGTACATCTGTGTCCAGTTCCACATCTTTCGACATTATAGGGTTGTGTTTGGTTGTTTAATAATGCGAATCTTATCGTCGCTGCCAAAATGTTTCATAATCTTCCGGCTGTTCATAAAAGCCTAGAAGAAAATCAAGTACTTTTAGACGTTTTTATTTTATAAAATAACAATGTAGTTACAAATGCATTTGAGTTTAATATAGTTATTTTTCCACGTGATCAATACTCACTTTAAAATGAAGTAATTAGCTGCGTATGTAGCAGTATAGCAATAGCAGTATAAGTTGTGTATTCAAACATATTTTTAAACGCGAATCGTATTATGTAAATATTGATGATTCATTATTTTGGAGAAAGCTTTAACCTTTTAACGACGGTATTAGCAATGTATTTTAAGAAATAATGATAGGTTACTATGATACTTGCCGTTGTTGATAATGTATGAAATAAGCTTAAATATTATAAAATGAAATGTATTTATTTGGAAAATATTGGTTGTCAGACTTCTAAAATGTATGTAAACTCACTTGTACTGTACAATTCAATTTTATGTTATTTATGTATTATTTTGTATGAAATTCCTGTATGTTATATTATTTAATTTATATGACCTTCCCTTTCTTTATTCGAAACAACTTTTCAATAAAGTAGATTTCGAATTATAGTGCACAACACAATCATGTACCCACAACATATCAATCTTAAGACGCTGCAAATTATCAGTCAATGTCCTTAATCAGCTGTCTGCACGCACGCAGAACAGCTGAACAGCACTACCACTGACCTTACAATACAGGCATGCATAATAAGGTATCTTACAATAAGTACAATGTTCAAGCTCGGAATACCCGCAGCTGCTGCTGCCGAACCACGTGATACAGACTCGAATGACAACAATGTTCCACCTATAGTCCTCTGCCCATTATAGGAATGCCTGATCAACGCGTGAAAGATTAGAGTGTCATGGCGCACAAGCTCGAATCATATTATATCTGACATAGAACTGTGTATTGTTGCACATGACCAGCGACAGTCAGGCGACGGATTAGCGCAATTCCGTGGCTATTTGTGTGGCCACATGTGTCGAAGTCATAAGTATAGCTGGTACGAGGTGAAGATGTTCGCAAGATTAACCGAGTTATCGAAATTAGCAAACTGAGAAATTATTTTTAGTTTTTCAAAAGTTCTGATCATTCCAATATTTATAAATAAAAATGACATTGTCACAGTTTAAAGTAAATATAGCATTACAAAACACGAATTGAAGGCTGAAGAGTAAGAACCAAGGTAACTAGAATTAAATGTTGATAGTTGTATCTAACATAATAATGATCTAATAGAAATCTAAAGCCAATTCGTTAGAGTCAAATAATAAGAAAACACCCACAAAACAATTATTTAAAAAAGGAAATTATTAAAGTCGACGTTTCGAAATCATTATGAGATCATTATCAAGATGGAATGCACGGTAAATAGGTCGAAGGAGAAACACAGAATTACAATTTAATAAGAATACAATCGAAGGACAATATGAAAAAACCTAGCATAGGTACATAAAATATATTTATATAATTATACCGTATTATATTATAGTATAAATTAAATCTTTAATTATAGTGCAGAAAAACAAATGTCTATATTACAAATTAATTCACTTCAAAACAAATAATTAACAAATCAAATTAGTTTAAATGAATTGTGTCACACATGCATATATAGACCTTTTCTGATTTAATTAAATTTTATTATTAATATTTCAATATAATTATTTCCATAAACATAGATTGATCAAATTGATAAATAGATAGATCAACCTAATATTTTAAAATGTATTGGAAAATGCAATTTTGGATGTTTAGGCAAGATGGATATTTTATATTTGTGCTAGCTCATATTATTTATACTTACAGCCACTGATATCCAGCTAATTCGATTATCTACTATGACTGTTACTCTTTTGGTATAGTCGCTTTCATAGCCTATTGCAAGTTATGGTCTATGGTCAGGGAGGTGCAATCTCTCACTTATTAATATACATACTTGCTCTGCCCTCTTCCCAAATGTATATATGCCAGTACAAACATAATGAACAAAGCAGCGAACTAAAAAGTATTAAAATATTATTAAAAAATACATTCACTACTTTCTTTAAAATATTTAATTAAAAAAATTTCTTTTCAAAGACATCCAAAGATTGTTCAAGACAATCCGCCACTATAGATACAACTGTTTTATTTGATATAATATAATGCCAGTACAGAATGAGCGGCCTAAATGTTACACTACACTACAATGTTACACAACTATTTCGAAAATTATAAATTAAAACAAATAATAACATTAATAATAAATAGTCAGGGTTACAGTATTACTGTATAGTTAAGCCAAATAAATAGATATGATTTTTTAAATTCTTATAACTAAAAAACCACAACGATAATACTACTGTTATAACTGTGCTTATATATGTATATATTTTTTGCCGTTCTATTAACAAATTTAAAAAGTTTTAATTGAATATTCAACAGCGGTATTATAAACAAATTTTCGACTAAAAATAGCATTCAGAATCTCCTAAATGCTATAATACTATTAAATTATGTTGTGGGAATCACAGAACTTATTATTATTTAATTATTTAATACGATTCATATGGTATTAAATTATGCAAGGAACTGTCTCTCTCATTTGTTAATTTTTTTTGTATATTGATATATCATCTTCTTATATTTAGGATGTCGGTGTATATATGAAAATTTAATTTTAATTAAAGTTTTCAATTTAAAATTTGTTTGACAGTTTATAAGCCGTAGATTGCTATATAATATAATGATAAATGTTATATTAATAATGTTCATATTTAGAACCATAACGCTCACTGAACTAAGTTTGTGTTTATATAAAATATTTTAATAATCGGATTGTTAAAGACACATCGATTGTATTTGTATTGATTGTATTTAATCGTAGTAATAAATAGTAGAAAGATCAAATACATTTTCTAGATTTATTATTATGTTGATCCAGATTTAAGACAACAAAAAGGCAATACGTTTATTTAATATCCAAATATGTTTGACAAAATACCACCACAAACGCAGTCGAATAAAGGTCAAATAATTGCGTATATAAACTCAAATGAACTATGTACTATAAGTTATACTATATATTAACTACATAGACAAAAACAACTGTATATTTAGACAACTACTGACGTTAACCCAAAAGCAATAAGTTAGAATATAAGACAGATTTTACATTAATTATACATTTAATTAGTCAGCTGTTGCTAAAGCAAGAGCGCATAATTTAAGTCAGATATTCAACCAGCATATACTATACTGTAATACCATTTTAATAGCTAAAAACATATTACAATTTACCTGAAATTAAACATATACTGATGATGAATTCCAAAATCGGCGTATATTTTACGCTTACACTAACCAATTCATATAACATGTGTCATACTGTATCCGTCTCGACACACAATAAGGGAGCTTTTATGGTTAAGTGGCCACTAACTGAGTTGTTTTACGTCAAACTTCGTGAAACAAAAATTATGTAAAAGTTGAAGTTTTCTGCTTGATTTTATTTCAGTTTTACACTATTTACAGTGTATGACAAGCAAATAATTAAAGCGAATTAATGAAGTTAAATATTATCAATTGTGGAGAAAACAATTTAAACAGACAGGATCATTGAATTGGTTTTCCTAAAGATTGGTTTTATTAAGCCACGTGAAGTGTAATAATTATACAAAACATAGGCTACCTTACAATATGAGAGGTGCTCATCTCCACATATTTTGGAGCGTCAAATATATATACCACAATATGTGCAATGAACATAAAATGTCGCATCAATAAAAAGTAATAATTTTTTTAACATTAGTTTTGAAAAAAAGTCAATCAGAATATTTGATTGAAAACGTCGTATTTAATTTATGTCGTAGCTTATACAATTATGTGATTGAAAATATTGCATTGGATAATTTATATGAAAATTAAGCATAAAGAATAATATATTTTTTTAAATAGCTAAAAGGTTTCTTCCTTTAATATTAATAATATATTGTTCATTCTGAATTATACTGCATTGTACATGTATAATATATAACTAGGACTACAGGTCAGTATTAAATTTTATAATATCTTTAGAATGGGTGGAAATATGTATAACATTAATATTTCATTTTTAATACATTATTATCAAGTCTTTACGAAATTACAATTCACATACATTTAAATAAGGACATTTCAATTTATTTAATTTAAATACACACACACTTGTCATTACAACAATTTCAATACAATTCAACACCCAGCTCAACATCTCCATGGTTACCAAACGGAACCACCCAAGCAACACACACAGGGCTCTGCTCACCATTGGATAGCTTGGCGGGCGGATCCTCCCCGTGCTCACAGGATGCACGAGCGCCCCCCTTGACCTGCCCAGGGGTCTCTCTTGTGTCTCACCGCCCTCGCCCAGAGTAAGCAGGTTGCGTCGGAAGTCGGGGCTCGTATTGCAGGTGTCCAGCAGGTTGGCAGACACCTCCGTCGTGGAGCTACGCAGCATTTTAGGTGTGGAGGGGGGGGGGCGCGACGAAGGAAAGGAACATATATGAGAGCAGTGCCTTATACTAGGTTTTATCAACATAGTTGCGCGACAATTTAAATTTTATTATGCATTTATTAAAGGTGCATAAGTATTGTAATTTATTAACACAACCAAGTAAATAACGTAGGTAAATAATGTAAAATACGTACTAATTTAAATATATAATCAGAGAGTTCATTATGCATCTAAGTTTAATGAATTCTGATCAGTCAGTTTCCGAGATAGATATTATATATAAGAATACTATGTTAAAGATTCTACTCTTTCAATTGATTTTTTTTAAACAGGAAGGGCTTTTATATGCTATACTATAGAGAAAACTGAAGTGCAATGAATCATAATAAAGAAAGGCAAAAGCTAATTTTACTGAACAGATACCTGTTGAAAACATATAGAGCACACTAAAATAAGTCTTCTTAAAGGAAAATCTACTAAAACTATATTAACTAGGTAAGAAACATAGGCACTACTCGTTAGACTTCATAACGTTTAAAATAGTTTACAGGATATCGCCAACCGACACACATGATGGACAAGTTTATAATTAGCGTAGCCGAGTCAGTCGTTCAATATAATCTCGTTATAAACGTCGGTTACCTAAATATGACAATACCATCATATATTATGAACCTGCTGCCACAATTATCACGGGGTTAAAGGTTAGTTTAAACATTAATAGGAAGTAAGACGAGTCTATTCAACATGATAATTATCAAGAGTCTTGTCAGTATGAATTGTTAAAATTAATAGACCTGTAATATATATAAATATAGTGTGTGAATCAATCTTACTTACCCCGAGCTCGTGTCGAATAGTTTTCTGGCAGGATCTTTTGAAAGATTTGGACGAGCAGCTTCTGAAAATAATACAAAGATACAATTTAAAACATTAATTAATATTAATTTTAACTATATATATATTGGTATAATTCGATTTTATACATTTATTTCGATTTATTTTTTAATGAAGGCCACTAATCTAATCCATGCAAAATGTAAACGTTCAGAAATATCCAGTTTAGATAAATATTAAAGACCTCAAATCGATTTAAACTTAATCACCGAAATCGATTTTATTTTTCCATTATAATATTAATCGATAAATAATAATAATTATTATAATTTCATACATGGATTAGCACAAACGTAAATTTAACGAATTAATTTGAAGAACTATTTGAATTAACTTAAGAGTATACGATAGTATATCGTGATATATATAGTTGTATTTAATTTTTATAATAATGTCCTAATAAAATTCAATATATTACAATAGCTGAGCAAAAGCCAACATTTTTCACCAATTAATCGCAATTTATATACGTAGTCAAATCGCTATAATATTAATAATTATTGCTACAACATAATAAATGGCACAAACACATCCAATTTTTAAACAGATTACGTAAATAAAACATACTATGAACCAAATATATTTACTATAATATAGCAAAATAAGCAAACCAGAGTCAACCAAAATTATGGAAAACATATTTGAAGCAGAACTTATACAAATATAGATGAGGAACTTTGAAATTATACCATATAGAAATGAAACATACATTTATATATCGAATGTACATGCAAAACGCGTGTGGTCATTCTTATATTTATGAAAAAAAAATTATAACGTTATTCAGGGGTGTTTTTTCCAACATGTACACAAGCTTTGATTTAACATTCAATGAAAACTGATATCTTAATATTATCTAATCTAATTTATCGTTATACCGGGTTTTCGCGGTATTTTCCCAATACAATTCAATGACAATACATTTATTAAAAAGTTTCAGGACTGGTAGCTCTACTATTATGAACAATACAAAGTTATAGCATTAATTATAATATCAATACATGATGGTAAATCAAATAACCAACCTTAAACATCAAATAATCAATGTTAACAAGGTTCAACTATGTAACATGATACCAACATAACACACGTTAAAACTTGCCGTTGAATGATTTTGTTTGAGTAAAAAAAGTATAAACTAATTAATTTGACTTTAATAATAATAATTTTAAAAATATATAAAAATTGAAATCAGCTACCAGTGCAAAATTGCAATACTTTTCCATGACTTTCAAATAAAACGCCCAAATTCCATGACTTTTCCAAGCCCGGAAAACCAAATTTAAAATTCCAAACTTTCCCTAAGTTTTCCAAAATCGCGGAAACACGGGTAATATTATCTCATAATGCTTATAACAATCGTAGCTAGGTTATATAGTTAGTGTATAGCGTAGTTCCTGTTAATTGTACAGAACTCTCCCTGGTATATTATAATATACTCACCAATCATTGTTCGACGTTCAGAAGCTAAAATAAAGACAAGTGAAGGAAAAGAAAAATAACCAGGATGAGAAAAGAGAAGGAGAACAGTTGTACGAAGTAGATCACCCCATTCCCTCCATGTATTATCGATGTATAGCCGAACATAGTCCACCACTTCGGAGAAATGAGTGCATTATGATCGTCCTTTATCGAACAGCTTTACCTCGGTTCGCTGAGTTTTAATCGAACGGTAGCATTAGCCTGATATGTAATAATATATGATTGTTCCTTCATTATAGGAATAATAATTCAAATGAAATGGATAAATTAAAGTACTAAATATTTAATGAACATTGATTTTCCTAAATATGGAGAGTAGATAAATCTCCAAGTATTAACCACAGTTTCCATTCTTTAATAATTCGTATTATAAAGTTACAATTTTAATAATAATAAACATTTATGGCCAAGTTTTAACAATTTATCCGAAAAATTGAAGACATAAAGAAGATAGGTACAGTAATATAATCACTGTAATATATTAATATGTAGAGAGGAAGAAGCGGTAGCTAACAAGAAACCAGCAAAATAGAAAAAGTAGATAACACAAAAAATTAAACAAAAACATACTGGTTAGTTCGAAATAAAATCAGAAAACACCCTAAACACTCGTGCTTACTCAACGAAATGTGAGAGCGCTGTTACAAGCCAACTCGATGTCTTGCAAAAAAGGCCACATAGTTTTGCTAGACATACAGAGATACATGTACATTGTATATTACGAGAATTTGCCAAAATCTTTAAAAGGAACCAGCTAACACAAGAGCATACTACAGTGGTATTCAGGTAAGAAAACCTATACATTACCAAGAAGAGATCGATACGTTTGACCTTGACACAGTTTAGTAGCTTCTCACTCCACAATACAACACCCTATGGGTGGTAAAGGAAAGGTGGATTTTACAGTCGCTCCAGAAAGCATTTTGACGACAACACAAACATGAATTTATTATTGCAGCTTCTTAAAATATTTAAATGCATACTGAACACAGTTTCCGTGAAAACATATTATTCTACTAAACAATAAAACGTATATGTGCCAACCGTCTGTATTTACAATGATTATAACTAATACTTATAACTTGTCAATATTAATGTCGAAATAATAGACAAGCTAAATAGCTCATCGACTATGAAGGTCATTATAATTATATCAAATGGAGAGTTGATGAAAAGTTTAGCATCGTTTTGACTATACATGTATACAAATTTCTGACTAAATAAACTGTATTTAAATGTTCTGTAAATTCTATAAATGTACTCAAAAACAAAAAATCAGGTTGAAAATTGGGGTATTAAAGGTACTTAACATATATATAATTGAATGTTGATTTATCTTAATTTTATCGATTGTGCATGGTTAGTTAGACGAAAGATGACCTCACTATACTAATTACTGCAATGTATATAGTCAAATACAAATGTTTAATTTAAACGATAAACCAATTCTGCATTTTACTTCAAAAGTGAATATTTCGTAACTAGTTTCCGCTAACAAAATTATTCACTTTCATCAGCTTCGATAATACAATATATTGGCCTAAAATATGATCAACATTTTCACAATTGGTAAAAGATCAATTATCATAATAATAGACATAAGATGCATGATTACGATGTCAAAAAATCCACCCCTACTATAAAAAATAATAATCATTAACACTATTCAACAGGGAAGAAAATAGCCAACAACAGAAATCATAGTGAAGTAATGGAAGCAAATTTGAACAATTTTATAACAATTTACAAGGTAGATAGTTGAGCATACCATGAATTGAAATGTTAGATATTAAATATATAAGGAATTAATATAAAGGTTTGAATACATCAATAAAATACTAAAAGTAATTTTTATATTTTCCATTTTTGATACCATTTTCTGACAACTGCAAATTATTGATAAATTATCTGATTTTCTACTTCTTCTTATTCTCTGCTGTAAAATTATTTGTCCAATACTTCTACAAGTAAATTAAATTAAAAACCTACATAGAATAATAACAAGACTTTTCCTGATTTAAAAAATTTTCTTTTTATAATATAACTCCTCACCACTCACCAGACCCATCGGGATTCACGATGACAAAGTCGTGCAAGTGCTCATCCTCCTCGGGGGTGGCGGCGGAGGGGTGGTGCGGCGGCTCCAGAGTGGCCCCGGCCGAGTGACGCTGGTGGCGGTGGTGGGCGGCGGACCGCATACCCCCTGAAGATGGGGGGATCGTCAGTTCCTGACTGGGCATGAGGGCGGGCACAGTTGGCCCGGTCGAGGGGAGCGAGGAGGGGTCGTGGCCACTGGCCAACCGAAAGCCGCCACCAGACAGGGCCGACTGAACAGAAGAAAAGAGTTATATAGGGAGAGGATACAATTATTATAGTATTTGTATAGAGTTATAATAAAAGAAAGAAAACATACGGAGTAAACATTAGAACAAATAATGATCCACTCACACCATAAGATCCGCTTTTAAATTCAATTATTATTATTATGAACATAGTATATAACTTACTATAATTTTTACTTATTAATTTATGTAGTTATATTTAAAAAAAGGTTGCATTATTTAAGTTAATGGTCAAGACAGCCATTCAAACCGGGTTGACACAGATTTCCAATAAATATGTGATCATTTAACCATAATATATTCAACTTCCTTTTTGATAATCACGTCTCGCGCGGTACTGTCGCACCCAATCGAGTCACACTTAGTGTGAGATAGCAAAACGATATATAAAAATTTCTAGATTAGTTCATTTCATTTCGTATTAGTACACTGCCTCAATTTATAAAATATTATACTGGTGCAACAGATGTACGATGAAAAGAACGTGTCACTTAATTGAAACTATTTTAAAAGATAACTATTTCCTCTAATTTTCTGTCCCTAACCGTATTAATAAGTTACTTGCATTTCATATACTATAGCAACATAATCGAAAAATATTTACTATAGATAGACTCTACATCTCGTTAGGAAATAAGAATCGAAAGGGGCAATTTTAGCTGTAAGTATCGATCAGGAAAACGATGAGTGATTTTCGCTTTGACAAAAAAATCAATAATTATATACCAACCGAACTGGTGTTTTTAGTTAGCCAGACAGACAGTCGTCAAGATAGATGGCAGACAAAAATATTGACAATAAATAAACTTAGTAGCTGTAGTATACTATAGGCAGACTATCTGAACAAGATGTGTCATAACAACAATGAAAAAACATTTGTTGGACGTATAACATATTAAATATGACGATAGTATACGAGGTATAAGGTTATATGACGATTGTTATGAGAGGCAATTTACTATTTCAGAAATAATTTATGGAGTATGTAATATATTTTTAACAATTTGAAGCAAATAACCAAACATCCTGTTTTCTTATAAGTAAATCAATACTATGAAAAATGTGTATAAATTGATATTTTAATATCTATTCTATGCATCGTGAAATAATTAATATAATAAAGTCGAATACACAGTTTTAAATATAAAAGTCACAAATTATATACTTTTCAAAAGTTTAAAATGCGCACATTACCTCACACGAAAAAACAAGCAAAAAAATTAAGTATGAAATATATACAGTAAATCATATGATGATATGTGCTTATAGAAAATAAACTTATATAATATAGCCTATATAAGGGGCATATAATTTACCCCAGGAATAGGAATTGGTTGTTCAGACCCAGTAACCACACGAAGATCCAAGCCCGAGTTTCTTCGAGTCTTTGTCGGAGTTGAATGTTCTTCGGCCACAACTATAGTGAACAAAAATAATACATAATTTACAAGAGAGAATTCTTTCTCTAAATGAAAGTAACTAATAAAATGCATATAATTTCTTAAGTAAGAATCTCAAAAATAAAAGTATGGCAGTATCCATATAATATATAATAGATACTATCAAATGACATGCATAATAATATGTTATTTGATAGCAGGCCTATTACAATATAATTTTGTAAATACAAAAAATAAAGTTTTCAAGAATTTTAAATTTTAAATCAAGAATTTCGATGTCCCGAATTTTTCCCGAAATCCTGACTTGGTGGCAACCATGTCTACATAACTAAATTAAACTAAAATTAATAAAACTATTGATAACAAAATAAATAACAACACAGTATAATTAATATGAATAATGTGGGCCACTTCACAAAAGAAATATTAAAGATTAATATTGTGATATTAAACAACTTGTTTACGGCAGCTAAGGAAAATATTGTCACTCTTGTAACTGATTAAATAAGTTTCGTGGGTCACTAAAAATACAACATCATATCTGGCACATTATCGGCAACACAACATCATATCTAAAATTTCCATTTCTGGAAGTGATAATGATAAAAATTGAAAAGCAAAAACGACTTAGTTCGAAGTGTGTTTTAAAATATATAATATATCATTACCTGGAGCCGGTTTTCTTGCTAGGAATTGGTGTTTAAGGAAACTTCCTATAGATAAAAAAAGCAAGAGAGAAAGCATTAGTTAAATATAGTTGAACTCAAAACAAAGATGGGAGTGAAACATAAGGAAGATAGATGAACTTACTGAAATCTATTCTATCCCGCGGATTTCGTACGAGCATTCGCAGTAGCAAATCACGAAGACGTGGTGACGTGCTGGTCGGAATTCTGACAGAAATATTGACAACATTGTCAAGTTTATAATAAGATTACACTGCTGCGATCACCAAAGTCGACATAATGAATGTCATTATTCATTGTGTATTAGTCCTCACTATAATGTGTCTATATTTTAATAATTTGTTAGTATATCCTCATACCCAGTTTAATAGTGATAGATTAAAGAATAAAAACACTGCATCTGAATAAGTTTTTTCTTTATCTATAAGTGAACTTCATCAATCCCAACATAATAATACAATAACGAATGATAAAATCATATCAATGAAACTAAAGATGTTACTAAAATGTTATTAATATAGATATTTAAAAATTAGTAACTATATTTTTTGAATTCAGAGAAAGGCTCATTATACTGAACTGATGCAAGATATTCAGGCAGTTTACGATCTAACGTGCTTCAATTACCGGATGCTAAAATTGTGATGTTAATATTAAATTATGTATGTGTCTCTTGTCATTTTGTATGTTTAATTATTGTAAAAATGTAATCTTGTAAGCACGGGTAAAATATAAAATAAAATAATACAAACTACTATCATAAAGTATCCCTTTTGAATATAAATACTATCACTGGCATTTAAAAGTGCCCAACGGTATTATTTATTTACTAACATTATAGTTGTACCTATGCTACTATAATATTAGTTAGCAAAAGGCCATTCTTTATTCATACAAAAGTCATGAATAGCCTTATTGTTGACCACTATGTCAATAATATAAGCAGTAGTTATAAATTATAGAAAATCCGTGTACTGTAATCAGCTGTTTGTTCATTTATGTGACCTGAGGACACATAAGTTTGCAGGTACTCATAATGCTATACAACATTATAATACTACTGTGTGCAGGGACTAATGAAAACCATTTATAATACAATACGAGAAGCCTAAGATTATGGAGCAAAAAATCTGAGAAATTTATAAAGTTACTCCCTTCAGTGTAATGTATACTAGAATAATAGTTATAATAATAATATGTAAATTTTATTTATTTAATATAAAATGATTCAAATAATAGAAAGCAATTAATCAACAATACCCTATATTACCTTCCCGATTTCAATATAATGCAATCTGTACTAGATTATTTCAAATATAAAATATGAATAGTAATAATAAATAATTAAAATCGTTAATATGAAATATAGATTGAATGTCACTTTGTTTTGTATTTAAAAAATATTTTTGTTGATAGAATCAGACAAAAACCACAACTGAAAACTGCGCATTATTAGACAAATTAATAGTAATAATACATAATATATTAAACAAATTTACTAAAAATCCCGTAACACAAATCAATGTTTAATGCCATATTACAATCAAGTCATATTTTTTTGCACGAAAGACTTTCAAAAGCCTAAATATTAATAACCAACATACTTGGGCTTCAGAGTCGGAGTTTTGGCGTAGATGTTCTTGAGCGCCTCTGGCGTGTTGGCATAGAAGGGCGCCTTGCCGGTCAGACACTGGTAGACAATAATGCCCATACTCCAGATGTCGGCAAGCGCGTTGTACTTCCAGCACATCAGCACTTCCGGGGCCTTTTGGGTGCGGGGTTAAACGAGGTGGAATAAGGCAAATAGACAACCAGGAATTGTACAACAATATAAATAATATGTTTTTAAATTTAATTTTCGCCATTAGTCGGTTTAGTATAATACGGATATAATATGGACATGTACATGGATATAATACGACCGGATAGGTACAAAAAAACACTATTACTATCTGATAACTATACCTCCGCGCAGGTTTGAAAATAATCAATATTTAACTAACATTATTGTTTTTATGACATTCTCCGTTCTTCTATTATAAACATCAAACCTTGTATGATACAAAATAGGTATGCTACTGAAAGCATTCTAAGACTAAAGTTAGTTGACTATTAAAGTGTTCAACATGAGAGTGCACATTGCAGTCATCGATGATGTTTCAAATATAAGTTAAGAATAATACAGTTGTACTCTTACGAAGAAAATTGAGTTATAAACATATTGAGATATTACAATCCACAATATAGGATCTACTTATCATATATAAATTGACAAACGACAGTCACAGATGCGTGATTATCAAACATTGTGTTCAATAGGAATTATTAGGAATATATTACCTTAGTCCAGGTAATATGGTTAAATATCTGTATATTTTCAAAATGTAAGTTTTATCTGCGTTGTTCAATGCACATTAACTAATGTAGTACCATATAACTCAAATATACATAAAATAAAATATAAGTACCACTAATAACATATAAATTCCTAAAATAATAAGCAAAATATTGATCAAGTTATTATAATAAGCTATGTTAAAGAAGTGATACTATAAGAAAATTCCGAGCTCTATCACAACTGTTATGACCTAGTTTTCCACCATAAATACCAGTTCCATAAAATTGAAATCACGTTGAAAATAATCAATATTAAACACAATAACCTTACAGCCCACAATTAACCATACAATTTTATATATAACTGTTATTACATTTACTCAAGAATTCGGTTACAGGATTTATGAAAACTTATGAAAACTTTTGTTATATACTATTCAAGAATTTATATTCAATTTATTGATAATTATACATACTATATTAGGTGTTTCGTTAATAATTGCAAATAATTAGATACTTCAGTAATATGTTTCATATAATTTGTTAAATGTTTATGTATTTTCTTTAAATAAACACTTCAACTAAATTAAACAAAAATTAACACTAAAAATATATACGAATTTCCAAAAATTAGTTTCATCCCGTCTTATTTACTGTAAATTTATTTATTATATTTTTTATTTTTATTTATTTTATTATATTTTATATAATTTTTTATATATTTTAATAATATTAAGCAAATTTTTTGCAAAAATTAAAAAAAAAATGTATCGTTTTTACGACATACACATATGTCGATATGTGCAGATATATGTTAAATATGTTAAATACGTGTACATGTGCGGAAATTTAAGTATTTTGCACACTTTACTAGAACCAGGAATTACTGTATTTATCTACATATAAGTACACCGTGCACTCTTGCAAGCATTGCGGTTCAAAATTAATCTATGAATAAAGTCAATTTACCAACTGCAGTGTTTGAATAAAATAACTAGAAAGACGGGAAGTCAGCTTTCTCCTATACAATCAAATTATTATTAAATATCTAAATGTTGAATTACTAAAGCATCAGGCTTGCGCATACAGATCAAATAATTGCAAGCATAATTCGTGTGTAATTTAGGATATTGCTCCGGAAAGGTTGAACCATGGTTGAACCTAATCCGGTGTACATATTGTTTCAAGATAGTACGGTTCGAGCTGGTTGTAATATCATTCACACATCATTCATAGATTGATCAATTACATTTTAATTCACAATGTAATTTAAAAATATAACAAACTTAAATGTTCATATCTAAAATTGAACGAGTTAATAAAAACAACATAGTTGAATATTAAAAAAAGTAATTAATATATTATTATAAACAAATTTCAATTAATGTATAATTATTATACTTTTAATTTCACTCTTGGATAAAAACTGAAGGACATCTTACAGTATAGAAATAAACCAATTATAACAGCTTCCAATCTAGTTATTTTAATTAATAAGTAGAGTAAATAATGTTTAGTACAATAATAAATACCCTATTCTCTAAAGTAATAATTAATTTATAGTATAAACTCCACTCACAGAATAACCACACAGTAAAACCTACCATGTACATGGGTGAGCCACACATAGTAACCGCCATCATTCCATCCTGTAAAAATCTCGCAAAACCGAAGTCCGCTGCACAGAAAGAAGAAGGGTACCAAATAAAGTCATCTTAACCTGTATGGTGAATACCGAAACAATGTTAGCCTCTACGTGAAACAATTAAAGTGATGCTTAATTTAATTAAAAAAACATATATATATTTAAAACTAATATCAAATATTCTAAAACGGAAACAACAAAAAAGAATTTAGAAAATTTTATTATTATTTACATAATATTGTAACATAATACTCAACAAAAATATAAAATTCGGATGATAGATTAATTGCCATATGAAGGTATCACCCCACTTCCATTCTTTCAAATTTTTACTGTAATATTGACAATGAATAACTAATAATACTTAAAATAATAACTGCACATCAATGACAAGCACAAAACTTTAATTTAAAACTAAATAATTTAAATTTATAGAAAATGTTTACCGATAATAAATTACTGAACTGTTAATAGTGCATGCATTCTCTCTCTATCACTCACTCAGTCCTAGCATGGATTTCTAGTATATAGGAATCCATGGTCTTAGACGTACAATCTAAACGAAAACGATGAGTCATGCACCAGTTTAGCGAGGCAATCGTAGGCTAGAGAAATATGTTACCCGATCTGCGCAACCTAAATAGGCTAATTATATTGAAACGTAATGTAATTTATTTTATCTTAATAAAATTAATTCTTTATTTAACGGTACTATAAATAAAAGTAAAATTTTACTATGATTTTAATAGTGCAAAATAAAATGTGGTCTGATAAACTTTTTATCGTTAAAAATAGCTTTGAAGAATGCCCATTTCGGCTGTGCGCAACTGCAGTAAAAATTACTTTGCCTCACGAAGCCGTTTATGACTCATGTTTCTCACAACTGCAGTGAGTCATAGATTGGACATCTAGGTATGAGTAAGATATACGAAAAATCCATATCTATGGTGGTCCATTGCAAATAATATGGACTACCGTTATGGCAGCCGACAGGGATCAAAACGAAATTCACCCATTTGACAACATATATGTACACATATTTAACACATATTACGTGCACATATTTAACACATATCGGCATTTATGTCGTAAAAACGATAAATATTTTGCATTTTGTTTAAAATTTGCTTAATTTCATTAAAATTATATTTATAAATAAAATAAATAAATTTACAGTAAATATGACGGGATAGAACTTATTTTTTTTGAAATTCGTATAAATGTTTAGTGTTAATCTTTGTTTAATTTAGTTTCAGTGTTTATTTAACTTTATTTTACTCAAATTTATTTATTATCCTGGATATGTTTAATGAATATATATGGATATATATTGTATCTGTTTAATCTACGTTAAATAATGGGGATGCTTTATGGCAATCTGGTATGTCCTATGCAACAAAAATATGATCTGGCATGAACCAATCTATACTGAATGTGACCTACTGCTTGATTTTTAATTTAATTGAAATAGTTATATAATAATTAATAAATAATAATTAATAGAAATATATTTTGGACACTCTTCAGGGTCCCCCTGGTAGATACATGCAGTAGAACATATGTTGCCTCACTGCTCTGCCAGAGGATACCCAACAGACATCCATAT
Source organism: Coelogynopora nodosa (assembly GCA_034780555.1). NCBI lineage: Eukaryota > Metazoa > Platyhelminthes > Proseriata > Coelogynoporidae > Coelogynopora > Coelogynopora nodosa. The sequence goes on from JAUZND010041134.1 coordinate 20,538, forward strand.
CTATATATAAGTTAGGTTACGTCCTAAATTATTGTGTTTAATTATTGGTATAATCCATTTATTAAAAAAATTCTTAGGCTGCTTGCTGTTCTATTTCATATTTGTATTTTCATATTAGTTTGCTTTTGTTAATGTTTGAAAAACTATTCTTAAAATTAATTTTTTTTGCTGATTTGCACATAATATTGTAGATGCTATTTAATATGCATAGTTTGGTGGTTCACAAAGATATTTTATTGTAGACATTTTTTAATACACTTTTTTGATGGTTTGCCTCTTACAGATTACCAACAACATTTTAATAAAATATTATACAATTTTTCTGAAAATTATATGTTTCAATTTCTGTCAATGTTTTATTGTATCAAAGTGATAACATGTAAAAATAATTATTTTTTGATAATAAAAATTGGAATTAGTTTTTTATGTTTATTAACGAATT
>JAUZND010041145.1:0-20978 GCA_034780555.1 Coelogynopora nodosa
TGTGTTAAATCATCAAGGAAGTCATAGAGTAATACACTCGCACCTGTGTGTTAAATCATCAAGGAAGTCATAGAGTAATACACTCGCACCTGTGTGTTAAATCATCAAGGAAGTCATAGAGTATCATTAATCAGTAAGGACACGACGATGATCGAAGTTACTTTATAGTATAAATTTATTTGTATTAATTTGTTTAATTGGTAGCTTTAACGTAGAGGATAATCAAATGTAAAATATTACATTGCTCGTTTAAAATCGGTTAGCATTTTACTCTTCAATTTCCATCTAATAATATCTAATACTATCAATAAAATACAATTCACAACCAATTTTGGAAAACCCACGTCATATCATATTGTCTCAACATCAATACTTTGAATTACTATGTTCTATAAATAACTATGTTGACTATAATGCTGAAACTGGAGACGAGAATGTCGGATAAAATCTTAAGAACCAATCAATAAGAACAACGAACGTTTTGTTTGCATAAAATCTCCATCAGCTGATTTCTACTACTCTATTCTGAGGTTTGGAATATCCAAACATTTGTTATTAAAAGGAATATATATAATATTAGGAGGTATAATTTGTTCTTTATTTTTTGGAAAATATTTTAAAATGACGTGTGAAATTGATGTTCAATCTCATTTTGAAACCCGTCGTAGTCATCTCGACGAGATGAAATTCTTGACAAGCAAACTTGATCCTCGCAACAAGGATGCCTTTTACAATTCCATAGCTGGACTACGAGATGGAATCGCTACTACCTCTAAACTAGACAGAGAACTGTCCCAAAAGTTTCGCCATGTTGCCGGAGGCTTGTCCAACCTGAAGCAAGCGTTTCCACGACTGTCTCAGAGCCACGTCTACAACTGGACCATCGCCAACTACACAGCGGCTGAAAGGAAAATGGCGTGTGGCCAGGATGTGATGAGCCCCTTGTTCACGACCAGTGAATACGGCTACCAACTCCAGTGTTGGGCCTTCATCACCACTGGCAACTATTTGGGAGTGGGGGTCAGACTGCTCAAGGGCGGTTCAGACGCCATCCTTGCCTGGCCCTTTCGTAGGACCATCGTAATCTCTCTACTGAACCGGGTGGATCCAGCGCAGAAGCAGCACAAGTTTGTGGTCACCTCAGGCTCTGATGATTGCGCGGGTCTGTGGACGAGGCCGGGTGCAGTGAAGGGAGGAGAGCAGCGGGGGGTGTCTGGTTGGTTGATCGATCTGGAGGAGTTGAGGGGGGAGGCGGGGACTTATGGGTCCGACTATCTGCGCCAGGATGAGGTCTATCTCGAGATTGAGACGTTCGACTCTGCACCTTGATCTTCGAGACAAGCCTGACTAGACTGACTTCTTTTTAACAAACAAACTTATATCAACTTTCTCTCACTTTTATTCACTCAAATTCCGCTTATGTTTTTCTATACTTGAATTTCAACTCTATATTTCTTACACACTGTTTGTATAATAATATATAGTAATTAAATTGATACAAGCTGATAACTGTCCAATACTTATATAATATGATATCACTTTCTACAATAAAACACTGTAAACTATATATTATATTATACTATTATGTAACTGTTAACAATTTCTCTGTTTTAACCAGCCAGTTCACATTTTGCACTATCATATTGTGTACCAAGCTAATTAAATTAATAATGCTCAAACTTAAAAAGGCCTAAGGTCGATTTGATAAATTATAGTTTTTTGAAAAAGTAACAAATAAAATTATTGTAGTTATATGTTTTACGATAAATATCTTTATTTTTGACAGTCATTAATAGATACAATTTGTTTAAAGAGCACAACTTCAGATCACGATTTGTTTATTGCTGATTAAAAATACATCTCATTATGTCATACTTTTTTGTAACATACTAACTTCTTAGTTGATTTCAATAGAATATATTCATTCAATTTTGCGTACTTGTTGTTTTATAAACCGGGATATAGTTATCATAGTCATTGTCTAATAAAATTATTTTATAATCAATTTGTTTTACCCAAACTAAAAGATAACCATACTCAACTATGAAGGCCCACATTGTCTAGACTATATTTTGTCAATTTATTATATATAAGAAGATTCATGCAGTATAATAATATACTAAAATTTAATATTTGTATATAATTATAGTTAATAATTATTCATGTTTTTGACTGATAATTATCAGCAGTTTCTATCACAGTATAGTTTTTTATGTTCAACATAGCGTTGCATTTAAAATCGGGCTAATCAAACTGAATATTAAACGTTAAACTTTCCACTCTCAATTTTAAATATATTTTTTTGTGATTATTATTCCAAGACTAAACTAATAATAGATTTTTATCTGACCAACCATTTATAAAAAGTAGAATAAAATAATGTAATATCTCTTCATGGGTCACTTAAAAAAACAAAATTTATGTATGATATCACATATTCTATATTATAGATATTATCAGGGTATATATTGCCATGATTGCAGCAATATTGTTGTCATGTAAACATATCGGAAAATAAAATGCTCCAATCATCGTAAAATACACTTTTGGTGCGTGTTGTACTAATTCGATTGCATAATTATTATGACCAATATTTTTTGATAACTTCTATGTATCCATCAACTCTATATTGTCTCTCTCAAAGTAATGATACTACGTACAGAATGCTGTACTTCTATAATGACGTGATGTCCACCTGATGCCACCACACCCCAGGAAGCACACCCTCCATCTCACCAGCCGCCTCCACCACGAGTGTCATGAGCAGCCTCAGTGCCCACACCAGCTCCACCCTTCCCGCCGCTCCCTCCACCTCTGCGGTGCCGGTACCGGCCGGGGTGGGCGCATTGAGGGCCATCCGCCGGGGAGATGGGGTGTTCAGAGTGACCGGGCTGAGGAGGCCGTCTGTGGATGGAGTCCCTGCTATCGGGGGGTCAACTGGAGGCACTCTTACCAGGTAGCAATACACTTGGCATAATAAAACTAAGAACAATATTATTTTAAAACGCTTTTCTTTCTGGTGTTATATGTTTATACCATTTTGTATATTCTGTCTATTTTGAAACATTACTTACTCTCTAAGTATTTACATAAAAAATGAAAGAATATTCGCTAGGCTTTCCTTTTGTTTTGCCAGTTCTTATGAAGAAAATGAAAATTCGGCAACGATAGTAACTCGAAGACCTTATTTATACTATTTTATACTATATATGCTATTTTATTTATGTATATTGTTCGAAACACAAGTCCGTTTGTACTACGTAACGTTGTCTTACAAGATTTGATCACTTTCAGAAAAAAATTGGTTAATAAATAAAGTCTGAGTATCCGATCACTCACAGTCAAAGATTTCTGTAAATAATTTTATTAGTTTACCGATGGTAACACTATTTTGCGGTGATTTAACAAAAGAAAGATCCTTGAAGTGAGATACGAATAAGATCCTACCTGTTAGTGGCTATGAGGAACTCTATGCAACCTGTACAACCCCTACCACACCAGGAGTCGTCAACCCAGCATCCCTCTAGCCACCGTCACCAAGGCTGCAGCGCCCCGGTTCAACTCTGCTGCGACAACAGCACCCCTCCAGCAGCCGCAGCATCAGACGACAGCGGCAGCAGTTAACAACAGAGGTCCCAGTCAGCGGAGATCATCCTCAGTGTCGACTACCTCCTCTGACACCTCCTCCTCCTCCTCCTCGGGAGCTTCATTGGACGAGGGGGAGGGACCTAGGTCGCATCATACCAAGCAACAGGTCAGTGTACACCTTTCTTCCTTCCTTCCTTCCCTGTGTGTGCTTGGCTCACTCTGGAAATTGGTTCTACTTTATGTTGTGCTTCAAACATTGTAGATTGCAACCTGTCGCGGAGGGAATAATAAAATTCTCCCATTTAGATAAGTTAAATTAAAATGCTGTAAAATAAGTTTGACTTAAATAAGTAATTAATAAATAACTAGTGCTAAATTAGGTTATATTTTATAAAGTGTGCCGATTGTGGTACTTATCAAAAAAAAATTCACAATGCTGCTAAAATGCATTGGATGCAACCCAATTAGAACATTAAAAAATAATTAAACATAACAATAATAAGTAAGAGTAGAGCCAATGCAAACAGCAGAGAGATAGAGCACTCCCAGTTTCGAGCTATTCAGCTCTCATCTGGTACCCTAGTCTCCCTACTGATGACAGGATTGCAAGTAGTACTTATTAAAACCCCCAAGCAAATCGTTATAAAAAGCATTTTGAATAGTATCATTTAGTATAGTAATATTAATTTTAATTAATTTTAAGTTTGCTTTTGTTATATCACCTCCTAAAATTAACAAAACTAAAATTTTAAAATAAATAATTATTGAAAATTTCTAAAATTCCTGTTTTTTCCTTAAATACAAAAGTTGCTACAGGGTAGCTTTGGGTCAGAAGAAGAAAATTTCTGAGCAAGAAGAAGTAGAAAGGAAAAAAAATAGAAAAGGGGTGCAATGTGCAAAGAAACCAAGAAGACTGATCATCAGGAAAAACTGAAACAAGATGATGATGATATCAAGAGGAAGGAAACTGGACTAAAAGTTGTATATAATGCAATTATCGATGAAAATAAAAAATTGCAAATGACTTTGATGAAGAAACCTATAGTTCAGACTGTTCTGCACTCCGCAAGTTCACAAATTGACATGGGAGTGGAAAGGAATAGGAAGTTGATTGAAGAGATTTAAAACCTAAAACACCAACGCATTGAACTCCCGAAGTCCGCTCTATTAATTCGTGCCGTTTGAATTAATCAATAAATATTGTTAATTAATGTTGAATAGATGGCTTCCTCCTAGCATCATTAGTTGAAAATAAAATAGAAGCCCTTGCTGCAAATTAATTAATACTTTTACTAGCGAATTATAAAAGAGAGTGTTAAACACCATCTCCAGAGATTACAAAGAAAGAGTGAGAGAAGGAAAAACAAGTCAAATTTAATGAACTAAAATCATCAATTCTATTCTAAATGAATTGATCCAGTAACATTTCTCCCGGTGCAAGAATTGCATGGCTTCTCGCCACCAAACTGAAGCCTATCTTGAAGTTGATTCCTGCTCATCTTGTGAACACTAGTCAACTAATCGACACGAGTTGTAATATGGACAACATGGCCAGACCCTAAATGTTTTATTTATCCTTTCCGTCTAGATGTCATCGCCTTGTATATGTCGATTCTTATATGTCGAAACTTATTGTGTGATGTTTTTAATTCTGGTGAATATTGCCCTGGTTTTTCACTTTCCCTGTGATATTTCATGTTCTATCGATTTTATTTGACACTTCATTGTATTTTTGCTTGCGGGTATGTTTGCTGCCATCTCTCATGCTGACTGAATTTAATTCACTAAAGCTGAATTGTTTTTCCTTCACTCACGTTTCTTTGTAGTTTCTGAATGAATATGGTGTTTAACACCAAAAATTTAGACTTTTTTTATAATTCGCCAATAAATTTATTTATTATTTTGCAGCAATTAGTCCTTCTATTTTATGTTAATGTTAATTTAACATTGACTTACATCTTTGGGGGTGATAGTTTGTATTTTGTTTTGTTTTAATTAATTTTTTCGGACTCATGAAATATTATATTGATGGCCGTGCTTGGGAGGCTTGCTGTCTAATGAATTCTACTTACTGCATAAACGTTTCTCTTATATCACTATCATTTGTGTTTCATTATAGTAAATATAGAAAGAGTGTAAAAAATGTAAATGAAGGTAGACTTATATACTTACGATTGCTTAAAGTGACATAAAGTTTGATATTTAATCAACACAAAGTTGATCGGAGCGAGAATGTAACAGTGTATTTCATCGATGTACGACCTCCCCACAGGCGCTCTCATTCTTCGATATGGAGAGAGGCAGCACCAGCACGAAACAAACCACCAACGGTAACCCTCCCCCCCTCTCCTCCCCGCTCAACTTCACCGAGGAAGAGAGCAGCTTCTGGGGCAGTGATCTGGCTGGACTACTCAGTGCTGCTGGGAGCGGCACCACCAGCGCCAGTGGTCCTCCTGTCGTAGTCAAGAAGGAGTCTGTTGTTGGGCTGCCGTCTGAGAAAGTAATGGCTCCAAGGTGAGCTCTCCGGTCACTCTTGCATCGATCAGATTGTGTTTTCGTTACCTTAAGGGTCATATCGTTGTCTACTGTACTAGAAGTTTGCTGTACTGTTTATGGAAATTTTAAGATTTTTGCACTGATGTTAAAATGAAATATTGTTGGCATTATATTATTATTATTGTTAAGAATAAAATAAATAATAGGTCATAACTATATTTATATTATGTTCTGCCTGATTTATCTTCTATCGGATTACAAATTTAATATGAATTTGTAAATTTAGTTCATCAAAATGGGTTAATTATTATCTTTTTTGTTAGTTTAAATTATTTATTTTTATTATTATTAATTATTTTTCCTATGTACTCATTTCATATTCGAATTTTTTTTATTGTTTATTGGAGTTATGATTACTTATTTAATTTTATGTTACCTTACAGCGTGAAATTCGACGATAACGTGAAAGTCAATAAAGCTTCTCTAGCAGCTGTGGACGTAAGTTCAATCAATATATCAATGCATATATTATCTATATATGCCACCTAGTTAGTCTTTTTCTGGTATTTATTCTTTTGCTCTCTTCATTTCAGACTGACGATGAAGATATTGTCAGAATGTGACCTAAAACTTCAACTGGAGGTAGGAGGAGCAATAATGGACTGACTGCACTGTAGGACAGAGCATAATAGTATTTCGTATAACAATTGAGTTTTTTCATGGATTCGTTTTGATTAGATATGCTTTGATTATAATAACTTGATACAAAATATTTGACGAATTTAATATAGCTGAACATAATATATAAGTGAATCTGAATATATATTATAAGTTAGTTGATTTTTTAATTAGAGCTCTAAGGTATAGAACTTGACAATGTTGCTGCGAAGTTGTGCGGGGAGAGTGTGATGGGATCTTGACATTGGGGATTCTTGACGCGCTCATCTGTGTAATTGGGCGTAGCTACTCTAGTCTAATATTTGTAAAGAAAACTCGAAAATCGTAAAACATTACATAATATGTCGTCATATTGACATAACTATGAATACAAAAAATAATGTCCACATCAATATTTTACTAAATTTCAAATCTAGCTCAGGGAAGGTAATTGTTGCCTATATTTTATTGTAGACAACGATGGGTTAAACTGGGAAAATGTTACAGTTATTATTATTCATTTAAAATTAATTATCAGTCAGCTACTCATTTTAAAATTGAGAATATTCCCTTTAGCGTGTATTGGTAGACTTACAGATTTTAAGAGGACCCTCTTAGCTCATAGTTTTGTTGTATGGTCAGGCTATATTACAAATCGTAAAATAGATTATTATACTCATTTAATGTTTATTTAAATTCTGGTTAAATATAGTACTTTACCATCGCGAATATCATACATTTGCTGTTGAGTATTAATCCTACGCATTGGTAGTCGTAGCCTAGTTTAGCTAACGAGGTTTATATTGAGATGGTTGTGTCTGATGGACGTTAATCGAGGTCTTTAGATACATTTATAACATCAGAAAATATCACTTTATACACTTTAGTGGTAGCGTAGAGTATTTTATAATAATATCATTCGTTTATTGAATTTTTGAATTAAACTAACAGTTCTAAACTAACTTAACCCGACATGGCTATCGTTATATGTTATCAATGTTGGGAGGGGGGGGGGGGTCGTTTGTAGACATTTTACAAACCAACTAATAATTCCTGTTATATTGTACCGGTCTCTGCCATATTTGGATCAGTCGACATGTTTTGCAAGATTTCTCCACTATTTACTAACAGTTTGGAAACCGTTGCGCTTTGACATCGAAATCTGAGTTTCAGGGATTTTTTCAAAATACCTTTTACTTGATATTTGCATACTTCTATCTATGGTTGAATATTAAAATTTCAAAATGTCTCACACAGTCTTGGCCGCTCTCCTGAAGTACTTCAGTATAGCATCTATAAACTGTAATATGAAACTAGAAAGTATTTAAGCAATAAAAACTACTTTCGTATGTTGGACAGATACATAATATATATTATGTTGATTGTGAGTGAAATTTAGGCGCGCATTTCAGCTAAAATTGGCATGGTGTATTCTTAAACGCTTGGATCCAAGCATGATAAATAATTATCATATTAAGTATATGGTAACTAAATACATATATATATATCTAGAACACGTCGGTAATAGAATGTCATAATTAATTATTTCATGCAACCAAAGATAATATTCCATACATCCTGGATGACATCCACTAAACATCTTCAATGTTTTAAATATATATATATATATAGTTAGCCATATATGCAGAGCATATGTAAAACATTTAGTGCTTAAAAAATCATTTCGTTGCCAGTTTTTGTCCAAAATCGTTATTTTCAAGTATTTCGTGGGAGCAGTCATGTGATTCTTGAAGGTTCTGAAAAGGAAATTAAATAATGTGATGAATAAAATAAAGGTAACACGTACAGATCTACCGCATCGGAACAAGCTTTAAGTTTCCACCATATTTGAAGGTAGTCAAACCTCAGGAGAGAAATAATCCCATTAAACTGGTTATTTAAATGTCAAGTTGACCACGCAAGGTTAATAAACAGTCTTTTTGGTAGAATTATATATAGTATACATTTTTATGTTAAATTTTTACACCAATTAATTAGAATATGTTTTCTTGAACGTATATTTCAGGTATATCTCACGATTTTGGATTAAAAGAACTACACAAAAGATGTGTTTATCACCTCAAATCTACTGTAATAAAAAGAGGCAGAAACTTCGATTTTCTTGCCTTCCACCAGTCATGATATTCTTTCTACTAAAACAAGCCAATGCATGCAACGAACATAGTCACAGTTACTATATTGGTTTCAGCCTTTCACTGTGCAGTCAGTTATCTATTCCACTTACTTGTTGGTACTATAAGCTACTTATATACCGTCATCAACCTCCTTTTATAGAGTACGTAATATTGATCAATTTTACCTCCCAAAATGAGCACTATCCCTGTATATTATTGTGTAAACATGCTATATGTAACCGGCCCATTTATTATATCCTATTGTTTTGATTGATTGGCTTTTTTAATAACAAACTGAGCTAGCATTAATGATTACTGTGTGTAGCGATTATTGCTAAACGATGTACCTCTACTCTGTATCATATTATTGTATTAGTTCTGTGCATTTCACGTATCTGCTTTGGTGTCATCCACTTTCATAGTTCCGATTGTTTTGTTTCCAGGTGTCGTATTTATTTTACACTTTCTTTAAGCACAAAAATTGTCGAACACACAATTTCACTACATTTGCTGATAATAATAATAAATTTACGTTTTATATAATGTCCTTTACACTTTGAGTTTATAGTTTTTTTGTAAAATAGTTTTGTTAATATTTACAATATACATTAGAACAAAGATTGTCAAGTAATATATTATTGCAATTCTTGTGTTTTTATTGTCTTAACATAATTTATTGGAAACCAGTGCACTGCACATAGTATGTTATAACTAGTCAGTACCGTATTACATGTAGTAGTATACATATATACCAGTGTACATTTATATTATAGTATGGGTCGATCTTAATTGTCTCTTCAATACATATCAGAATTGACCTTTCCGATGGAACTTGCATTCAGTTGAAAAACTACAATAGACTTGTTTCTCGCACAACCAGCTCGTTTTCTTGGTGGTTGAATGTACGCATTTTTCCGTTGTCCAATCCGACGTGGACAAGTTTTGTTATCGCTCTTTATAACTTCATATTACCGGTATATTATGCGATACCTATTCATAATTTAAAATAAAGCCAAAAACTCACACAATGCCATGATAACTAATTCACTCTGCACATGTCACCATTTTTTGTTACAAAAATCCACTACTTAAGTTAATTATTACTGTAATATACGTACCGTTATATTGTATACTCCAAATGTTACACATTCGTGTTAACAACTGAAGACTAGGTTCATTACTTTCAAATGTTATCTTTTTATTGTCTTTTTGTGTAGCTGTATTCTGTATTTAAGTATCTCTTGTGAACCTATATAATAAACCCTAAACATCATTCCAAATTGTTTAGTTTTCTCTTGCATATATTATGTAGCAGTGTTAGTAAATTCCCCTTTTACGTAGATGAACAGGTAGAAAAATTAGTGAATTTGTGCAAAATTATACACTTAATACGTTTTTAACAACATCACGACAGTTTAACGTTTAGACAAAGAAAACTTAAATAAAATCTGCTTGATTCTTATTAACAAATATATTCTATTAAATAATGTAGAGTAGTATAAATTAAGTCCCTTTTCAGAGTGTCGAACAGTCTTCAATATGCCTGCAAAAGTCATGGAAAACTATCTTAATAACTCAATTTTGCATCCTGAACAACTTCGGAATGACGTATTTCATATTCATTTAGTTGACTTATCTTACAAATTTTCGTTATTATAAAGATATTTCAGAGATTTTAGATGGGTTTTCTAATTATCTTAAAAAGAAGTGCTAAACGAATTTTACTGGCTATACATATATATTTTTTTATTGATAAATTATTTTAATATTATAAACAATATGTAATTGGCAAATTGTGATGGAATAATTTCCAAAATGTTTTTCTTTGAGAATATCAACAGCCTATTCCAGAGAATTAATTTAAAGGGAACTGTTTGTTAAAACCAAAGCCACATACTCTCCGAAAAATATGTCAGGTGTTGAGTCGAAGGAAATTCACGTGTCTATGACAAATTATATGAATATTGATCGAAAACAAGTTATTAATGTTTTAGCTGGAAATCATACTCCACCAAAAATATGTAATGCAGAAATTCGTTTTAAATAGATTATGTAATTAAATGAATGATAAACTTATTTACAAAATCAAACCCTAATATCAAAAATATTTGCTTTTGTAATGTAACCTTCATATTACGCAGCATCACTTCGGCTTATTGAACACAGTACTACTACAATGTTTTTATCTCTCATGTCGAGATTATGTTACGGCGTCCTTTTACTACTCGACGCTTGTAAAAGTTACTTCGTTCATTATTTACCCAAAAAATTATCAATCTGATCTTTAGAAAAAATTAGCGTTCAAGACTACAGTATAACATCTGAGACAAAAAAAACTGAAGCATAATTATTATAATTTTTTGAAATTCTCCCTATCTGTCATAATTAAGCTGTAATTGTTTATCCAATGTGATGTAATCCAATAGAATTCAACCGCTGTACATGCATAAAGCTTTTTTAATGATCTCCTTATTGGGTAGCCAATTTTTTCCACCTATTGTCTGAATAAATTGAGAATTTCCAAATTGATACCACAAATGTTTGCAATGATCACCATCTTCAGAATTTAGAGTTCGGTAATCGTACCCAACAGTTTGTTTATAATAACTTGACAGAAAATAAAAAAACACCCCTAAAAATGTAAGCTAAATTGTTTTATTATATATATACTTGCGGCAGCAATATCACATCATCACTTCAATTGAATAACAAACAGTCTATGAGACTTTGGCGCTGGTTGACAGTCTGATGTTCACCAAATCGCAAATTTTCTTTTGAAAATGATAGAACCCAGAAATAATTTTTACTCCGCTTTTTAGCCTCATCAATTCCAGCCATCATTATGATCGGAAAATCAAATTTAGGCCTTATCAAATGAATGACAAAGGTATACTCTTAGTAATTTAAAGGTTACAACTCATTAGTATATGCCATTGGATCCATATTGGTCCTAAATATTACAATACGAAGATGAATGTCTTTTGATTGAAAAAGCTGGTAATATAAAGGCATTCTTATGTATAGGCCTACAACCTCATTAAAGGCAGCGGAACAAATAGGTTTCAGTGTCAATGAATCAAAGATTATGAAAGAACGTAATCGTTTACAACTTGGGATGTAAAAAAGTTTAAAATAAAAAAATTATAATTTTGCATGTGAAAAATTACAATTTCGCATGTAAAAATTACAATTTCGCATGTACAAATTTACAATTTCGCATGTAAAAAATATAATTTTACAGTTAATTCGGTTTCACGAAACACAAATCCACAAGTTTCAATTAATTACAACGTAATTTCACAAGTCCACAAATGTTTCCGCTTAATAATAAATATTTCTTAGCCTATCTCTATGATTTTGAAAATATAATAAACAAGTAATGTTCTCTAGATAAAGGCCCTGACGATAGTCCGATCTATATGATTGTATAAAAGCCATTTCAATGTTTTCCCCTTGAAAGTTAAAACCGATTTAATTAACTCAATTATAGACTCAATTGACTCATAGCTAGCAACGCTCATGATTAGGGTGTATGTGTTAAGTTGTACATGTATTAATTGATTAATAGTTGACATATATTGTGTGCGTTTACGATTGTTTTAATTCAATTTTAAACCATTTTAAACAACTTGTAGGAGAAAAATTTAATAATTAATAAACAACCGAGGTGTCGAACATAAATAAGGTATATAATTTTGTAAAATGAAAAAGCACAAGAAATCAAAGCATTAACTATGGTAAAAAGAAAGCACTACATAAATACTATTTACAACTAAAAAAGGATGAAAATAAACTGGATACAAAATTAGAGAACTAAAAACCATTTGTATAACAAGATTGAAGTTAATTCATACGAATAGAAATCAAGACAACATTTGCTTTTTTAATTATTCTATTTAATGTTAACTACATAATTATTTTATTTATATGCATAAAATCCGACACCAATTTTATTTTCAAAAAACAAAAACTATGCTAACTATACTAAATATATAAGAAAAATATTACCGATATTTGTGTTTACATTCTTAAACATAATAATAACGCCCATTTTAAATTAAAATAATGTTTTACAATATATTAACAAGGGACATTTAATTATTTTATTAATATTGGAAATAATAATAATAATATATCTTTAATTATAGATAATTTTTACAACATTAAATAACTTTATTTATCAGTTTTTAACTGATTATTTTTTGTCTATTCCTTTTTCTGATGAAAATATTTCGAGATATGTTAATTTAATATATAAGTTATACCCTATTGCTAACATTATATTATTCAAAAAATACTTAAAGAAGTTGCTGTAAGTTGTCAACTACTGTTTTTTATTTTGCGAGAATATGATTAAATAGTCTATAATTATTAAAGTTATATATATTATGATTCTTTCAATGTAACACATTTGTTCAGACATACAGTATACACTAATAGTGCACTTAAAGTGTTTTATTATATTGTCTTGTATTTCTATTTTTTTTTACATTTCATGTAATATTTATTTTAACCCTAAACTAATGGCTATTACAATTATTGTACACTTACATTTTATATGCATATGTAAATAAATATAAACAGCTTATTTGACTATAAGTAAAATTTATAGTTATACTACAAAAGTATTATTCTAATTTCTGAACAATTCAATTGTCATTGTCATTGACATATGTCATGACATGTCACATGAGGTGAATCTAAGATTAATGCAGTGGATATCCATGAAAACAATTTAAATACAATATAGATTTAAAGTTGTGGCATTCCTTAAGATCAGACCCATAAATAATGAAATTTGAAAAAAAAATGAAAAAATGTTATGCATTGTCATTGCGCCATTATTATTAAAAGTTATAAAATATACATAACAATGTCAATAATCAATACACATTCTGTATATCATTTAACAATAGTGTCAAATCCAAAACATTATATGTCTAAAAAATTGTCATTTGCAGAATAATTATGTCCCTAAAGAAATTCTTGCAAATAACTGGTGAAAGAGTGCCTCAGAGGTGCCACACATATCACAATATTTATTCTTTGTAATATCTAATGTACCCCATTTGCAAGGCCAAGGGTGCTTCATAAAGTTCCAGGATTATCCAAAAAAAATTATAAATGTAAATCAATCATTAGTATAGGTATTATCATTATATAAGTAACATGTATAATTATAAAAGTTCCAGGATTATCCAAAAAAAATTATAAATATAAATCAATCATTAGTAGGTATTATCATTATATAAGTAACATGTATAATTATAAATAATTAAGTAAAAAACAAATTATTGTCCTGTACTATCAATGCATTTCTGCATAAAATTCTAAAATAAAGAAAGTTGGCTACTAGGTGGATTCTGAAGCTTCTTACAGAAATGCAAAAATAGCATAGAATGGTACAGTGTCAACAATGAAAGGACCTTCACAGATGTCATGGAGATAGGTTTCTGAACTCTATATTGTAACATGTAATAAGTCATGGTATTATCATGGACCTTCTCACACATCTCACATAACTTTGGAGATGTTCAAAGACTTACAATTTGAATTTTTTTCCTCATCCTCCTTATTCCCCTAATCTTGCATCTGCTGATTTTTTTCTGTTCCCTAAGTCCAAGAAGCAAATAAAAGGACATTGCTTCAATATTAATAATGCACTCAACATTGAGGTTACAAGAATTCTGAATGGAATTTCCCATCATGCCTCCAGAACAACCTTCTAGAAATGGACAATCATGGGTGGCAGAAATGTGTTAATAGTGCAGGACAATATTTTGAAGGACAATGATTGTTTTTTACTTATTCATTTATAATTATACATGTTACTCGTATAATGATAATACCTACTAATGATTGATTTATATTAATCAATTATTTTTTGTATAATCCCAGAACTTTTAGAACTTTTACAGAAATGTATTTTGTAATGTTTAGTAACATTTTTTAAATTTCATAATTTATGGATCGGATTTTAAGGAATACCCAAAGTTGTGGTATATAATTAAAGACAGACTTATATGTAAATTGTATAATAATATAGTATGTCTTTTTGTATTTATTTGAAATTCTTTTAATTTGTAGCATATTATTATTATATTAAAATGGTTCTTTCAAAAAAAATACATGGCAACTGTTATTTCTTTAGATATATTATTTACTGGACATTTTAACCTACAACAACATTATATATTAGGTATATTTTGACTGTAAACTGGCATGAGTACCAAAACTATATCCCAATTTTGTTTAATATAATTTATGGCTATGAGTAAAATCTTATGTTTATTCCATAAAAACTGATGCCTTGTCAATTACTTTAATAGAACCTGATTCCAAAAAAACTGATTCATATGTCAAATACCTGAAATATAACTGAATCCCGATTCCTAATAATCTGATGCTGATGCCAAGTACCTAAAATAAAACCTGTTTTTGATTCTGATACCAATAAATATATATTAAATTTTTTTTAATGTATTTGTTATTCCATTCTATTTTCCTCTAACTATCTCAGATTTCACTCTAAATTTAATTATGTATTTAGCATCAGTATCTGTTTGATAAACACTCAGAGACAGATCAATATGAAGGGCCCTATTTCTGGAGAAGTAAGTAGTTTATGAAGCATGCCCACTTCATCAATTACTCTTACAATATATGCTTTGATTGTGATTTGCATCCACATCCTCTGTTGTGTGCTTCTCTCATTGTCAGATTAGTAAAAAAAAGTTTAATTGAAGTACTCTCTCATTTCGACTTATTATAGTGAAATATCTATACAATAAATAATATTATTTATTAATTAAAATTAAAAAATGGATGATTCTTGATTTAAAATTATGAAGAAAATCCTATGCACTCCTTCACTCATAGATTTCTGAATGCACCCCTGCTATATTATTATTAAATTAACCTATTCTTTGTGACATTTTGTTAATGACTCTTTTCAATAAATAATATTCATCACAATTCAGCACAATACAGGAATAAATTTGAATTTATATGGAAAGAATACATAGCTTGAACTTAAAGCTTGGCCATACTACCATAATAATTTATTTTAGAAAAGGATGGACTATCTCTGAACTTGTCCACTTGTTAATTTGAATTTATACAGTAATGGTGGGCAAGTTCCAAGATAGTTTATATAATAAATTCAAATTTACTATTGTATTGTATTGTGCTGAATTACAAAATTTTTATTATGCCACATTGCAATAGTCAATTTGAAATTATTTGAGTTATAGTTAGAGTAGAATAGAGTTAAACTGTGGTTCATTAGATTTTAATAAAGTGGAATTGGAATAATTAGAATAAAATAGAATGGAATCAGAGTTAGTGATTAATGACTCTATTTGTTGTAACTGTATTGAGGGAATATAGGATAGGTAATCATGGGATGGACCACGCTCATGTAGATTCTTAGAACAATGGGATAGACCATATTTTATCTGAAACATAAGAAAACAATATAATATAAGTAGCATAATAATTCTAAATAAATAGGTAATAAAATAAACATAATTGTTATACTTCTGGCAGTTTCATGAAAATAAAAATTCCAGCAGCTTTTATAATATAATTTACTCAGAAACATAATTTTTTATAATATAATTATAATATTTGTATTTAATTTTCATTGAGTAATAATATGTAAGCATACTATAAGTATTTGCAGTAAGTAATTCAGTTTGCTGGAAGAATAACAACTATGTAAAATAATTGACTCAGAAACATATTTTTTGATAATATTTGTATTAAATTTTCATTTAGTATTAATGTGTTTTTAAAGGTAGTTAGTTGGAAGTATAACAAATGCATAATATAAATTGACATCGAATTTTATTTTAGGTACTTGACATCAGCATCAGTTTTTGTGGAATAGGCATCTGGTTTTATTTCAGGTACTTTGCATATGCTTTTTTTAAAAATCTTTTTTTTTAAATTATATTTTTCTTAATCACCATAATTTATAGAATATTATAATATAGAGAGTATGACAATTCAGTCCCTAGTTAACTCAGACCCATGTATCTTCAATATTTATATAATTCTGATGGATTGATACTATTTAATTTTCACAGTAGATGATTAGGTTACACATATTTGGTTAAAAATATTAAATGCATACCTGATTAATATATACTTTTTTTAACTAAATTACCAATATTATAATCAGGTATATGTTTATATTAAAATATCATGTAATTTAATATTTTTTAATACAATTTCTATATCTTGTATTATTTTCTGATCTGTTAAAATGAAATAGTGAATATCAGATTACAAAGTATAAGTTCATATTAACTGTTCCAAGTTGACTAAGGTCTGAATTATCCAAGAGTCATTGTATATGTTATACTCAGGGACTACTATAATAAAGTAACTTAAAGTATTCCCTGGTTATATTTATATATTTATATAAATAATTATCTATTAAAAATATTGTATCCTAAATGACATTTCAAAAACCTATATTAAAAAATTTAAACCTAGAGTTCTGATATTTTATTGGAATTCCTACATATTATTATTAAGATTTTACATAAGTCATAACAATCCTTTTTCTTTAATAGAGGTATGGTTCCACATAATTCTTGAAATTGATTCCATAAAACCTGAATACTGCTTCTTATGCCAAAAAACCCGGCTTACAATATTTCTTATTATGAATAACCTAAGACTGAAGCTGATAATAAAATATTACTTACAAGAGATATAGTTAGATATGCAGATTCCAAATCTGCTTTTATGTTATTATTTAGTTTACTGAAAATAGATGCATAATCTGTAATAAAAAAGTACTGATTTTCATATAATTTATTTAAGTAATTATAATGTGTACAACTTTTACAGCAGATTCATCTATAAATTTAAGTATTAATATACATTTTTCATTTGAATTAATACTTGAATTTACATATAAATGTATTATAAATATAATTATATAAAAACTACATTGATATATTGTAATATCGTATTATATTTTCGTATAGATAAAACCTGATGCTAATTCCACAAAACCTCTGGCATACAGTATGGGAGACTAGATCACTAAGGCTGATGCTGATGCAAAGTATAACTAGGATACAATCTGATCTATAATATCCGTTTTTATAGTGTTTGGCCTTTGCTATTAAAATAAAAAATTATCCATTCGATACTTATCATAACGTTTTCTGGAATTGGCATAATATTTTATATTTTTTTAGTATAAATATAGAATTCCATATTTATAAATAAGTCGTATTATGTACTATTACAATATACTATACCCAAAAAGCTATATTTTGCAGAATTATAAAGGAAAAATACATTTTACAATTGTAAATTTATTAATTTAATGAAAACATAATATTAATTTTTTTATTTGCATTACATATAAAAAATTATGTTTATAACTATAACAGTATACTGTGATTATGTTGTCAAATATTTAGTAGATTATAATTCAAAGTATATGCATTCCTTCCAATGTAACACTTCTCAGCAGTTTTTACAATAATTACAATGGACACAACATAATGACTATATAAACTGTACTGAAAACATATAATAATTAATTGGCTTGTTTTGTTTAGGTAAACATAAACAGTGTTGCCATATCTGATCATGATTGTAATATTGCAGGCATTATATAAGTTAAACATTATACCTTTTAAGCAGCAACAAATTATTTATTTTATGTAAAAAGGTGGTTATTGCCAAATGTTTACACTGATGTGTAGCAAGGTTGACAGCAATAGTGGAATCCAAATACTTGGTACTCATGTTGTGAATACAGCTTTATAAGCTGTCATGATAGACAGCCAAAGTCATCAACTTTTCATTGACAGCTTTTTCTGTCAATCAAACTGTTACTATCTCTTGGAGATAGAAGTATTTGCACCTCTTCAAATATTAACAAAAATGCCCCTAAGAGCTGCATTTGATTATCAATTCCACACAAACAATAAAGTTTGTCTGATAAAATGAAATGAGTGGATAATAAGTACTCTCAACCAAGTAAGTTATTCTGATCAACAGGCTGGACAATGTGGGAACCTTTCTTGAACAGTGTATATATATATATATGTGTGAAATTATTGTAAAAGTATGTCTGGTGTTGATTGACACAATAATTTTATCAAACATTATTGCATCTCTGTACATAGAGAAAAGTAGTATTGGCCAATTATCACTCAACTTGTTGATATAGCTCTGGTGAATTCAGGGCTACTTTTCCATCTCACAGCTCTCAATAACAATGACATCCCACAACTCGAGTATTACTGTAGTCTATGTCATTTATATATCACCGTCTTCACAGATGGCTAATGTAATCACTTGACCTATCTTGGAACAACATCTTGTTGGTGTTGACCACGGCACTGGATCCAGAGACGAAATAGACAATGTGGATGCAGGAGCAAACTGAGAACATACTGCACAAAGTGCCAAGTTAAATATGTGCGTCAATTGTTTACAGGCATACCACCAACTATAAAATAGCTGCTTCAAACATTATCTTGTCAAATTCTATTACATGTTATGACTATTTTTGTAATATGAATATTTATTGATTCATGACAATTATTTTTTAATCCATATTTAATATTTTTCAAAATAAAAAGTACTTTTTTGTTGTAGAAATTTGTGTACAACTTAATTTTTTATTATGATAAAATATTTTTCAATTAGTAGAAGACAGACCTTCCGCCCACTATATGAGGACGGGAGTTAGGAATTTGGGAATTAAATAATGTCATATCATCATTTTATTGCTGATGTTAGGGTAATTTTATACAAAGATAATCATTTGCCTTTTCCAAGATAATTTTTGATAACGTGTGTGGGTGTTAAATTTAGATTAATGCTTTCTATGAAGTCCTTGACTTTATCTTTTTAATCGCTTAAATACTAAACATAGTTTCGTTCTTTTTCAATTAATCAAAATAGATCTCCTCAAAACATTTCATTTTAAAGGAAATGAATCTGAGCCAATCAAGAAGCTGATGAAGTCACTACAGAAAATCAATATAAGTGCAAAAATAGTGCTGAATCTGTAAAGATCCAAAACACATAATATCTCAAGCCCTCCGGTAACATTATTGAAAGCAGTCTATAATGGTCCCACTATAAAGAAGAAAGTTCTACTAAAAGCTAATAGGTTGGCTGTCCAGTTCCACAAAACAATTATTCTCGAAGGATTGTTGTTGCAGTAATCATGTTGGCTCCCATGCAATAAATGTAATATATATACACTGAAGGAGACTGCAAGATAGTTTGGCATTCATGCAGGATATAATAATTGATGTTGCAATATATTTATTAACAAAATTTCAAGAATTCAGCTCAAAATTACATAAATAATCCATGATCCTGATCTGAAAATTATTAGAGCCAGATTATAGAACAAATTTTAAGTCAATTGGTCATTTAGTTAAGATTTTATGAACATTGTATATATATATAAAATTTTATATATAATTATATAGCAAATACGGAGGTTATAAAAGATTTGACAAAATATTTATAGTATTTTTAAGTAAATATTTTTTAAAAAATCCAAATATGTTTGTTTATCTTACACATTTTAACTTTACTTATTTTCAATTCAATTAATTGCCCTAAAAATTAATATAAAAACATTTTCAATGTATGTTGAAATAATATTCTTTTTGTAATATTTTAAAAAGTGTATTTTTCTAAGATTAGACATTGATATTTTTAATCAATGAATTACATCATGAATATCGTTTAATTATATATACAAAAAAATTTACAAGAAAATTTGGTTCACAGGCTCCAATTTTCATATAATTTTCATATCTCATCATTTTAATAGTTATAATAATTTGCTGTGAGAGAACAGATGTCTATCAAATTCGATTTCATTTGATTCTATATGAATGTTCATTACAATGGCTGCCAGATATGCAGATTTTGCTAGCTTCATTGGCTGCTTCATTTTTTAGAGGACATTTTCAAATATTTAAACTCTTAGTCACCAAAATATGTTATCTAGATATAGGACAATATAATAATAATAATATTTATTTAACGACAATTCAAGTAATATCAAAGTCGGTCAAGGGCCCTGATTCTGGAGCAGTG
>JAUZND010041156.1:0-20976 GCA_034780555.1 Coelogynopora nodosa
ACCGGCTTTCCAGTAATTTTGTCTTTTGCGAATAATATCAAGAAATCCGTCAGTTACCCATGGTTTTGTATTGGCCGGCTTTTTTGTGCGTTTCAGGGGAGCGTGAGTATCAAGGTGATGATTGAGTTGGTTATAGAAGTAATCGGCTTTTTCTTGACACGTTGGTAGCTGGAACAGTGGGTTCCAATTAGTTTAGTGGATACTCTCTAGGATATTGGCCTTTGCCTCATTGTAAAAAATAGATTAAAACATAAATTCAAACAATCAATATCGACTATCATTTACTGTATAATAAAAGTGTGAAGTTTAGTGTAGATCAAACTTTTGAGGTAACATTGAAATAAACTGTGTATTATGTTAAATTTTAATTAATTGTTTTACTATGTTTATAATTTTTCTGTATAATAATAAATTCATTTAATTATGAATACTGATTTTACAGGTATAATATAAAATGCTCTTTAAATCTTAGTACGTAAAGTGGGGGGAAGGCAATTTTTTTCAAAGCAATTAAGTTTTTGATTGAACTATATAATGTATGACCCTGATTTTTTTTACTCAGTATCTAAAATACTTTTATCTAACTAAAAAATAGAATTTCGAATATTTTTACCTACCAGAAAAAATGATGTTATTATTGAACTATTTTATACTAAATAGAGGTTTATCGTAAATTATATACATATAATTTAAATAATAAAATTATTTATTAAAATAACCAGCAATTTAAAATAATACTCAAATTACATTTATACTACTTATATCATATTTAAAAAATGAGTATAATTATAAAAAAACACAAAACAAATATAGATATTGTGATTTGGAATTAGATGCAAAAAGAATCAAGTCTATTGGTTGCATTGATCAAAAGTTATAGCATATATAGGTAAATATATAGCATATATAGGTCAATATATAGCATATATGGCTATTTTCGTGTAATTTTCCTAACTGGAGTTTATGAAGTAACCAGATCATAAAAATTATACTAATCGGTTAATGTTTTTTTAAATAGCTGGACAAGTTTTAAGAAGGTATCTGTAAACCAAATTTCAGCTTAAACGGATGATAGGAAGTTTGTTTTTCCAGGGGGGATAAAATACCCCCTTTCCCTCCACGTAGCAAACCCTACAAACTATGTTCACGTACGAAGGGTTAACAAATAAAATTAGTTTTATTATAGTAATGAAAAACAAGCAACAAATAACATCATTGGCATATGGTGTGTTCCCCCACAGATCACAGACATTGTGGAGCAGGTGAACCAGATGAAGATACACCGCGACTTTTACCTTCAGTTCAGCCAGGACCCGCAGCAGTTCATCACCAGCTGGCTGGCCTCACAGTGTCGCGACCTGCGCGTCATGACCGACGTGACCAGCGGTCATCCCGAGGAAGAGCGGCAAGCTGAGTACTACACAGGCGCCTGGACTCAAGAGGCTGTCGTGCGCTATTTCTATAATAGGGTGAGTAATCTCAGCTTAGTGCCTCACTTAACGGCACTTCTAAATTAAAATGCTTTCCGGGCTAGCGAGATCAACTGGGATTGAAAAGGAATATGTTATGAAATATCTGGTTTTTATTAAGATATTAGCAAATGTATGTTTTAAGAGAAGTAAATGGAAATGTGCTTTTTAAATAAAATACACGGAATTTAATTTCATAAATATAATAAATTAAAGTTTTTTTTAACATCACTTAACCCTTCGTACGTGAAGTTGTAGTATATGGCAATTTTTTTCAAAGAAATTAAGTTTTTTTATTGAACTATAAAAATAATATAAAACAATACAATGTTTTTTTTAATAATTGGCTAAAATACCTTTATCTAAATAAAAAATATAATTTTGAATATTTTTACATATCAGAAAAAAATATGTTATTATTGAATTATTTTTTACCGCCCCATGGGTTTTCATACTTGCCAATGATATTAGGGACTAAAACTTGCAACATTAATAGAAAAAATAAGTTTATCGTAAATTATATACATATAGCGTGAGTGATAAATTATTTTTTTAAATAATGAGCAATTTAAAATAATACTCAAATATCATTTAGACTACTTATAGCTTATTTATATAAGTAGCATAATTATAAAAATATATTAAAAATATACATCTCCTGATCTAGAATCAGATGCAAAAAGAACCATGTAAATTGGTTGCATTGATCAAAAGTTATAGCATATGTGGTTGTTTTCCTATAGTTTTCCTAACTGGAGTTTATGACGTAATCAGGTTATAAATATGATACTAATCGATTAATTTAAAATAAAATAAAAATAGCTCCACAAGTCTTTAAAAAGTATCTTTACACCAAATTTCAGCTTAATCGAATTATAAGAAGTTTATTTTTCCATGGGGGGAGTAAAATACCCCCCCCCCCCCCCTCAACATAGCAAACCTTATAAAATATGTTAAATGTACGAAGTGTTGACGGTTCTCGAGAAGAGTACTTTTAAATAATAAGCGTCAATATTTTTAAGTACTCGACGCGAAACATTATATTTTTATTAAAATATAGTATATTATTGTGTTTTATACAACTCTAACATTACTTAAAAACAGTAATTTAAATAATTTATATTTTTATAATAGATCTAGGGCTTTTAAAACATTTTCAATATAGTTTTTTCTAGCAAAAAAAGCTCGTTGACATTTAAAAAACTAAATGTCGAAAACCATCCTTTTTTAATAAACGCTATTTAAAGTTTTACCGAGGAGGCTATTAAGCTTCACTGCTGTGTGCCATACTAACTCTTCTTCTCTATATTAACCTTGAGGTTCAGGCTGTCCTGGAGCAGTTATTAAATTTAATTTTGTTATATACATATTTTAAGCTGTAAGCAATTCTAAAAACACCGTGTAAAAGGTAGTTCATTTATGTTTACACCTCAAATTTCAGTTTTTTAGGAAAATTAGATTATATTAAGAGATCTCGATTTCGTTTTATGTTTTCAGTGTTCATTTTATTAAAAGTTATTAAAAAAAATTTTTTCATTAAATATTGTATGTTTAAGCCTTCACACATTAATTTGAAATAAAAGCTTTAAAATTTTTTTCGTTCTTAATTATTGTTTTAAAGCGAAGAATAAAATGTTTAGTGATGATAACATTAAATTTGAAAGTGTTATTTTATTAAATTAAAAGTGTTATTTTATTATAGAATAAAGGTCTACCTTTATAATTTTTTTAATATAAAGTCGTCTGTGTTTATTTATAGTTAACATTATATTTTCTATTTGAAAGGAAGTTTAAATTAAATAATCGAAAATAGTTTTCAAAATATATTGGACAATTTGAAGTTACTGAAATTATTTCATACAAATTTGTTAACTGCAAATTTCTGAATTGAAAAAGTTAAGTGTTAAACATGAATTATTTTTTGTGTTAACAGTAGAGTGTGTGCATTTTTACACTTGTGCAGTATCAATGTCTGATTTACATTTCAGATCAACCAGCGTCGACAAGAACTCGAGCACGCTCTTGGTCTCAACTCCTCCACTTGAACAAACACATTGCGCTTTTTATTTGTCATCGTTTCTCACCTTCGTACCCATTGTTTTACCTGTAATTGCATTATCTAGTAGAACTCATATTGTGACCCATCCTAGGTAGGCTATCTGTTGCATACTTAAAATGTATTCCAATTCATAATTCTGTCTAGTGTTGACTTCATTCTTTCTTATCTTATCAAGGCATTTAAATGGATATTTGCGTTGTCTGCAGACTTTATGCGCTGTTGTTTATGTACATTTTGGTATATCATAATAATATACGTCTTTTACTAACATTGTTGTAGTATTATTGTATAGTTGTAGGACCATTTGAATTTATCCGTCGGCTTTATTAACAGGTTCTAAAAAACTGAAGTCAGTACTAGCTTAACCCTTCAAATGTGGAAGGAGGGATGGCAATTTTTGTCAAAGAAATTAAGTTTTTGATTGAACTATATAACGTATGACCCTGCTTTTTTTGACAGTGGCAAAAATACTTTTATCTAACTAAACAATATAATTTATACTATTTTTACATAACAGAAATAATAAATTTATCTTGAAGTATATAAAGTATAACTTGAATAATTCAATTATTTATTAAAATAACCCAATTTAAAGCAATACTAAAATAGCATTTATACTACTTATAGCTTATTTATATAAGTAGTATAAATATAAAAATGTACCACACAAATATAGATCTTGTGATCTGGAATCATATGCAAAAAGATTCAAGTCAATTGGTTGTTGCATTTATCAAAAGTTATAGCACATATAGGTCAATATATAGCACATATGGTTATTTTTCCTAAACTAGAGTTTATGACGTAATCAGGTCATAAAAATGACACTAATCAATTACTTTTTTTGTAAATAAAAATAGCTCGATAAGTCTTTAGAAGGTATCTGTATACCAAATTTGAGGGTAAAATTTTCCCCCTCCACGGAACAAACCCCACAAAGTATGTCTGCGTACGAAGGGTTAAAATTATTCTTAAATAAATATTCAGTGTTTTAGTACGAGAATATTGTTGTAAACTAATTTTGCATGCTAAAAATATATTCGTTATTTGAAAGATAGTCAATTTTTTACAGAAATTAGTAGTTTAAAAAATAATGTTTAAAATCGCGTCAATTATTTACATTTATCAAAAATGGAATGTCTAGAATCGTATGTAAATTTAATTAAAAATTGAATTTTGCACCATTGCATTATTAGGCTGAAAAAAGAATACTGATAATTTTAGGAAGTATTCTATTTGTATTACATTTACGATAAAAACAGTTTTTTTAGGTTTAATTGGCTTGAAAACAATAAACTTATAATACTTAATACACTTATATTATAGAGATAAGTGTAGCCAAGATATTTAAACTGAACTATTAGTATACTGAACAAATATTTCAAGAAATCAGTCCTTAACGTATCTTTGTTAATTATATTTTAAATTTTTTGATGGTGTATTCAGAGGTATTAATATTTGTTATAACATATTAAGCTTCTTATATGTTTGTCGCAAAAATGTGACCTGTCCATATAAACATTTAATCAATTTAATCACAAATTGAAAGCAATATCTGTTTTTATTGTATTGACTAGTCGTGTTATTATTCACAAAAAAACAATTTTATTATATTTGTATGCTACGGATGATCTGTTCACATATCATTTTAGTTAAATGTAATACAATTATCGGTATAATATGAAACATATTTTGATTAATATTATGGGTTATGGTATATTTCTAAATGTATTGCACTTATATTATTATCAAAGACTTTTGAAATCCTCTGCCAATTTAAATAACTTACATTTTGCCAGCTCAGTTGGAAATGTAACTTTAATTATGTAACGTCATTAATTAATTATCATTCAAGTTCTGAGAATATATATATAAGCTTTTTAATTTTGGATTTGGATTTAAATTAGGATTTTATCAGATTTAAAGATCCAAAAATATTGTATTCACAAAAATATTAAGTTAATACAAAACGCTACCATGTTCTTCGATTTAAGCATTATTTAACTATTTTAATTGTAATTTATCAATGATAATTATCATTATAAAGAAATGTTGATGAATTCGATCGTAATGTGAACATGGCGCATATAGTGAAATTCATGTTAGTAACGTTTCGAAATAGCATAAATAAAATAGCTATACTTAAAAAATATACCTCATTACATTTCCAGAATTCATTAGAAACTGTATTTAATGTTTACTACATAATATTAAATACAGGAAATAAATACAAACTGTTGAATTATATTTTTCAAACATACCGAAATATTACAATTTTTTCTTTACTCCTATAAATAAAAGTTGATAGCAAATATTACATAAATTCCATCAAGATACATATTAATATACAAAAAAGACATAGATAGGTATGCATATTATACAAAAATATAAATGATTTTATAACAAACTACGATATATGATGTTCACGAAATTCTATAGGGTCAATGGTGCGATGAGGAAAGAGTCCTTGTTTAACAAATTCACGAATGTTTAGCTTCAATAAACAGTAAAACACAAAAATAAAGACTCCTTGCAAAGCTGTGCTAATTACAAATATATACTGAAATACTATTTTGACTGGTCCGATTTGAAAAAATCCAAATATCCAAGATAAACATAACAAAAAGACCAAACCGCCAAGACCTCTACTTCCATTACTAACTCCTGAGACTCGTCTGTCTTCCCTAGAGTTTTTCATTTTCTGCTGGCGTTGAAAAATGACGTACACAATTAAAATAAATAATATTATATCCATCAATAATATTATTCCAGTTGGTAGCAAGAAAGCAACGTAAAACGCGATTGGTGTCAAGAAACAAAAATGCTCAGTTGATCCTGTATCTAGTGCTTGATAGTTTTTCGAAAAATTTACCGATGCTGTAATAATAACAATGACTAGCGGTACACCCCATGCAAAGAATATCGATTTAACAAGGAAATGAGATATGTGGATTTGATTAAGTGATTTATTCAAAGCCAAATAAACAATTCCGGTAAAAAGATAAAAAGCCTGAACAAGCGACCAGGTGAAAACAGAAAGATATAAATAATGAAGTAGCATTGCAATTGACTTGCAAACTATACCATCATGAGAGTACTTGCTTGCGATCAGAAAAGATAAGGTAGAAATGAGCAAATTAGAGGCAAAACAAATGACAATTCGTACAGGGGTTGTTTGCTCTACGTTTGGTTGAAATGAGCCACGGCGATCATAGCGTCGCAATTGATGGTGATATATACTATAGATAACTATTGTGAGGAGCAGACAGGTCGAGGATATACCAAGACCCAGGTAAGTTACCGCTGAAAGTATAGCGTCGTGCAGACTATCAACCTTCGTTTCAGGATCTACCCTCAACATTACAGCAAAGCTGGTTAGATGATTACAACTGCACAACGTTTGCGTTGTGTCAACGGATGTTTGATTACAACCTTGACTTGACCAGGAATAGTTTGTTCTATCCCAAAACACGCAAACTGACTTCTGTCCGTGTGGTATCGGTGCATGTGAGCTCTTAAAGGTAACCAGTCCGTTGGAATTATTCAAAGCAATTACCGATTGATTCGCAGAAATTACATTGGATGAAATAATTGGAGTAATCAGCTTGGACTCCATTTTCCAATGAATGCATTCTTGAATTCGTAAATATAAGTCTGAAATTAAAAAATTAAAACTCACTTTTATCCCAGAAATACCAGACCGGTCTAACCCAATTACAATACTATTTTTTTGTTTCTCAAACCACTTTTTGAATTCAGTGCTAGGAAGAAAAATAATGTCACTATCACCATCTTTAGTAGTTGACTGTTGTAAAAGTTTTCGTTGATAAACTATTAAATTAGATTGATTCGATTCTGATGAGATCATATTCACTGAAGCTATTCCCATTCTCCTGGTTGAATAACTTATGTAGGTTGATTTTGTAACTGGTAAAAAAGAAGTGAACTTACTTAATAATTGAACCCACTGTTCTGCAGTGCGGTATGTTTTTTGAGACATTATCAATGATGTTTCATTTACACTGAGCAGATTATCAAATATTTGTATCAGAATGTCAGGTCTCGAAGACGTTTTTATCAATTTTGAAAGAATAGTCAGACTTAAGTAAATATCAGATGGTGTAAATATCGATGACGAATATGTTATATTTTCAAGCAAACTGGATAATATATTTGAAATGTTCGAATTTTTCGATAAAACAGCCAGATTAACAAGCTTTTTAGAAATAAGATTTGCTTCACATTGACCATAATTTATTTTTATAGATGCATGGGAATAGATATCTTCATTTAATTTATGACTAGTGCATTCAATAATTGTTGTAACAGTACTTTCATTAGGAAAAGTATAACCTGACTTCAATGAAAGAACATATTCCGCAGATAATGAGTTTTGAGTTACACTTTGAAGTAAGTTTATTTCTAAATTGCATGGATAACTGGTACAGTTTTTTATTTTACAAATTATGGAATCTACAACTTGTCTAAAGATATCTGAAACGGATATTAATACGATATTTAAATCATCAGTGCTACAATTATTTACACAGTAACCGTTTTTTGGAGCAGTGGGGAGTATATTAAAATAGATATCTTTTGATTCCTTTCTTGATTTCATAATAACTCGAAACGTTTTAGCTTCGAAATTAGCTTCGTTTAATAACGGCAAGAAATTCATGTATGTTGGGGAATCTCTTAAAAAACATTGAAATATTCCCGCAGACGATATTACAAATGTTTTCTCTACGCGATATTGGGATAAACCAGGCAATGAACTGCTAATAAATTGAGTGTACAAACCATCTTTTATCCAAGTCACGTTCTGGGTGTTTTCCTTTATCGGCCTGAAATTACACTTCATAGTAAAACTTGGAGTATTGTTATAAATATATATTGTTTCATTATATGGTTTGTAAAGTGTTGTAATTTTAGATTCTACAGAAATGTTGACTATCTTATAAAGCAGGGATTTATTAGAAGTACAAGAATATTTTCCAGAATGGTTTTTTCTTATTTCATTTATGTTTAGAATTGCTATAGAATCTTTCCGGGTAACATTTAAATTGGTTTCATTTTGACTCCAGTCTAGCTTTTTTGATTTTTTATTTACATCAACACACAACAAATCCAGTTTAAATCCTTCTGGAATAAGTATCGGATTAGTGGTAAATTGATATCCCGAAGCATATCCAGGTACGATGGCAATTGTGTAGACATCATAATAGGACATGTTTTTGCCTTTTTTATACGAATCATATAACATGTTTTGTAATGGAAAGTTAATTGTATAATCAATTTTATTTGTTCTTTTTAAATGTTCAGATGTTTTTGCATGACAAGTTATTGTTCCTTTTTTGATGATGTTCTTGCAGTTTTTCGTGCAAATAAGTATTGGACCCATAACAAAAAATAATTTTTTTGACTGAGATTGATTGTTTTCTGTATAATTCCATGTATAGACCATGTTCCAGATTGGTACGGTAATTAAGTTAAATGTATTTATGAATATTGCTTTATCACAAAGTAACACAAAGGTATCTTCAGAAGTACAATGGATGGTGTTATCTTTAGGTCCAACTGATGCCTTAAGATATCGCGCTCCCCAACTGCGAACACGTCCGTAGCGATTATATGCTTCGCAAAAATGAATTCTATTGTCAATTGGACCAACCACAATTATACTCAACATTGTCGGATCAATGCTGTAGTCTGTGTTATTTGATTCAATTAAAACCGAATTGCCATTTGGTAACAATTCATAATACCACGTGTAGGTCAGAGGAAGTGATCCACTCGCACTACAATTGAAAAAAGCAGTACGTTCTACTATTGAGGAAGAAGGTACTGTCGTTGTCAGATTAATCCAGTGCTCTGGATGTTTAGTAATAATAGGAGGTATATTGAGGGAAGAATTTGCCACAGATATAAGAATAAAACTAAAAACAGTAATTACAAATATCTTCATTTTAGATGTCTGGTTTCCAAAGCTAACAGAAGTAATAGCATAACCGCATATATCAAACTACAGATACTTGTATATGTTGCAGCAGAGCAGATAAGTACATGTCAAGTTGATTAGTTTGTTTGAACTTTGATCTGTTTATTTTTATCATTTAGGCTTACTATTATTATGTTGTTAAATTTGTTATGAAATAACTTTTTTTATTGTAGCAAATTGTTTTTGATAGTAAAAAGGAAGAAAGGGTTTTTACCACATAGGGTAATGTATATTTATTGCCACTTTACGCATTATCACGAAGAAGAATAACATAACAAACTATGAAAAAAAATCCGAACAAAGTACGTGTACATATTCTGTACAAAGAACGATTTATTCATATTTACATGCACATTCACATGTGTTGTGGTTAACATGTGTTATGCATGGATAATAAGACTAACATCACTGTGTTTCACTAATCAGCAATGCAGTAACTCCTCCCAGATTTTGGACTGAATTTATGTATATCCTAATGTAAGTATATCCTATCTACACATAATGCATGTATATCATATATCTTACATCTATAAAGGTAAAATATTTTTATAAACCAAAATCAACTAAAGTTAAAAATAAACATTTTTGCTCTTAATTTGCGTCAAAATAATTACAAAAAATCCCATGTTACCTGTATACGATAACCAAGCATATGTTACCAGTATATAATGACAAAATATATGTTACCTATATGATGACTAAGAATATAGAATGTATGTTTCCATTATATGATGTCAAAGTATTTGTTACCCGTATATAATGACAAAGTATATGTTACCTGTATATGATGACAAAGCATATGTTACCTATATATATGATGACAAAGCATATGTTACCTGTATATGAGGACAAAGTATATGTTACCTGTTTATGATGACAAAGCATATGTTACCTGTATATGATGACAAAGTATATGTTACCTATATATTATGACAAGCATATGTTACCTGTATATGCTGACAAAGCATATGTTACCTGCATATATACTGACTAAGCTAAGTAATGTATCTGTCTCTAGTATAAAGTATAATTATGAAATATGTCTTATTAAATAGAACAAGAAACGGTTAAATCACTTGAATTATACCTAGTTATTTTAACAAGTTAATCGATGGGGAATCACCCTTCCAAATTATGACGCGATATTGAGTTCGCGATGGAACCTGATCAATATATGAACAAATTAAATTCGATTATAGTGCATTCAACGTAATTACCGCTATCAGTATACAGAAATAAGTATTAACTATTTTATGAAATACTTATTTAATTGGATTATAACATTTATAAAATATTAGTACGAATTTAAAAAGTTGTGACGTTTTTAATAATATATATATATGTCTAATTTTAAAGTTTCCACTACAAAAACAAAAAGCCTCAATTTCGAATTATATCTTAAGCATTTTTTAAATTAAAGCAGTACAAGTGTTAGTTAAAAGGTATATATTCGGAAAAGTATTTTAATTTCACTCATCGAAAAGAACTATAATTGTATAAATAAGTCAATAAAAAATTAAATACTTTTTTATTATCATAAAATTAATAAGTAATATTTATTGACCACCATTATCATCACCTAAAATATATATTTTCGCAAATGAATAAATATTCACTCTTCGCAGATTGAAGTTTTTTTTATTTGTTCATGCGTGTAT
Organism: Coelogynopora nodosa; assembly: GCA_034780555.1. Classification (NCBI taxonomy): domain Eukaryota; kingdom Metazoa; phylum Platyhelminthes; order Proseriata; family Coelogynoporidae; genus Coelogynopora; species Coelogynopora nodosa. The sequence goes on from JAUZND010041156.1 coordinate 11,185, forward strand.
GTCCCACATTTTTAACCGATTTCGTTTTTTATTTCCTATTCAACTGATTAAAAAATATTTTAACTCAACTTAACGTACGTACCTGAACTAAACAGAACGATTAAAAATAGTGTTACCTCTAAGAAGACTTCTCGATGTGTTTGGTTGGGCCTTATAGTTAACAGCCTCCTTCCTCGAGTTAACAGCACATAGCAAAATATAGTAGCATAGACTAAGTGTCGTTATATTAGATGCCAATGTCATAATATTAATATGTAGAGCACTTAGAACATTGGTATAAATATAGTAAATTAGTGTGAAAAACAAAACAGAACAACATCGCCAAAAACTGAAAGAGTTAGTGTAAAAAAATAAAAAAGTAAGTCAAGAAAATAGTACTAAGACGGCATCCCTAAACACTTCCGAAGGATGCCCCCAACTTCTATCTTATGAGCCTGCGAAGTTGCATCGGTGTAGTTATAACTATGTAGGAGCTACCGCTTTGGAGTGCTGCAACAACTCGGCGGCGTCGTGAGCGAGGTCTGGCCGAGACGCTCTAATTACTGTAGTGGCGTTTTTACGTAAGTCGCAGGGCCGAGAAGGCGGCTGAAAAGTTTCTGGGTTCATTGCACAACGATGTTAGAGAGGTCAAAAGTGTTTTGAAACTGTGTGCTGTCTTGTTTCCCGAAAAGGAAGGCGTCCGCACTAAAGTTGAAATATTTCATGTATCCCTACAAGAGTGCATACAAAGGAGAAGAAAATACGAGTTGAAGGTGCCCATCCCTTCGGACTTGTGTTCTACGGCCTCCATCCGCAAAAACACCGACTTGTCGTGCGTGACACACTGCTAGGTGAATACGGAGTAATCCTCGCGGGCATCTCTAGCATGCACATCACCAGCAGTGTGTCTCTCTCATGGACATGAAGCTAGAGTGTGTCGGATCGCCATCTTCAAGTTTCTGTAATTGTTCTTCAACTAAGTTTTACTGGGCCACAATCCTCTCCACTTATAAGAGGGTAAGCAATGACTCGGCGATTTCGTGTTTCTTCATGGCAGTGTATTTTCTAACTTCTTTCTTGATGGTGGCCTTAATCGCCCGATAGTGGTAGTTCGCAAGATCCAGCTGCTTCACCGTCAAAGGGTCAAATAAGGGGGCGAATTCATTCTTATATGCTGGATGGAGCTTTTCATGAAGGCCAGAGCGTGCCTAATGTGTGAAGCGTTCGTGCTGATAGTATTAACCTTGTAAACTTCTTTATTAAATTTGGCATTCTTGACAACCTTCACGGTGGTGCAGGGTGTGTCGAGCTCCTTGGTAAGAGACAACTTCATCAGGCCGTGAAGGAAGATTGAAAATCTTATGAAGTTACGTTCGTCCGTTCTGAGAGCAGAGCTTGCTCCTTTCCTGGACCTGCTGAGTGAACAAAGCTGTCAATGACTTTCTACCTTTCTTTAATTTGGTTATTGTTTCTTCAGCCGCTACAGGTGGGTGAGGTAGTGAGGAAGGAGAAGAAGTCTGTTCCACCTACTGGGTGCTGCATTCTACCATCTTAGAGGGGTATCAGTTTGGACAGCCATACTGCGAAATGTGAGGAGGCTAGTGGTAGGCTTCCCTGGACAATCTAGTAAACATACCTCCACACGCTCCGCAGGGCCGAGGTCCGCGAGTCGTGTTTTCATCACCGAGAGCGCTGGAATTCTGTCTGGTGCATCGCGCCAGTTCCCACACGCAAAGCCGTTCCTCCATGTGCATATCTCGGTGAACTTCTTTGAGATGTTTCAGCACATTGTCTGCCCTCCCCTCGTAGGTATAGATGGGGCACCGTTTCCTCCCTCGTGGGGGTAGGGGGGCAGATTTGGCGACTGTAGCGTAAATTGTAGGCAACTGGAAACAAGGGTTATGTGTGTTATGAATAACATGGTTTAGTTTATCTAAATATCTATTTATTAATACATATATATGCACTGAAAGAATGGCAAGTATAGTTGCCGTATTAGTTGATCAGTTGAAAATATTTAATCATTTGAAAATATATTATTTTATTTAATTAAGCAGCATTAAATGTATTTATAAAACACATAGCAAAACGTAAATTGTATATTCTGGGCATAATAACATTATATACTAGTTAAATAAACAATACCTAACACTGTTTACGTTCTGTGCATAATAGTATTTTAAACATTTATTTCACAGCTACAGACTCTTTAAGGCAATGAGATAATAATTGAGAGAAATGTTTAATTTTTTTAATATATCTCATTCATACCTTTCTATAAGTGTCTTCAAAAAACACTGACTTTTATAATAGTTTGGCATAAACAAGTAAGCATTCCCTCAGTTCTTCAATCTACAATTTTAATCTTAATATTAACATATTTGTAAAAACGAAGTTATCTTTGAAGAACCTTATACAATCAATATATAAAATGGTAAAATATAGCGTTGCATACATGCTAAAGTGATGTTATAATATATATTAATTTAATATATATTAATTATATTAATATAATAATATAACTTGATTATCTCGATTTAGTGATCATTAATCATAATCATTTGTTATATTACGTTTTATATTATACACATGTTATATATTATAGCATGCATAAGTTTATTATTACAATGTTGAACTACAATAGTACAATTTAACTCTTTTAGAAATACATAAAATACACTTAAATTGAAACTAGTTTCACACTGAGAGTAGTTTTGTAGCTAGTTACAAGTGTTTATGTAGTTTTGTAACTAGCTACAATTAATTTTGTAGTTTAGTAGCGGGCTTAGTAGTTTTATAGTTGAACACTTAAACTACAAGTAGGTGTAAATATGATTAATTTCTTTAGTGTGTAGAACAAAAATGGGCCAGTAGAATATTAGGAAATATCACCAATCAATAACAAATCACAATGCCAGCTATTTTGTTAATAATTATAAAGTGCTTGTTCATATTATTAGGTTTTATATACTATTTCGTTCATTTACACTTATGTCTGCTTAAACCTTTATCGAGATTGTGAGACAATATCCTGCTCTATACGATTTAAAAATGACGGAATACATATACAAAAATATGAAAGAAAATTCTTGAAAGAAAGTTTCGGAAGATATGCGTCATCAACAGTTGATGAAGTCAAAAAACGATGGAAATGTCTGCGTGACAATTAGAAGGAGTATTGAAAAATACTAAAAAATCAGGCTCTGCCGGGTACTTCACATATCAAAATATGGGATCACCAACGAAATATGGCGCGGTTGAACAATTTCACTAAACGCCAAAGTGATATTATAGCTAATATTCATTGTGATTATGAGGAAGAGGATGGAGAAAACGGCGACCTTAAATCTAATCTTTATAGTGCGCAGTCATCACAAGTCGTGGCTCGCTTTAATTCGCAGTCATCACAAGTGCCTTCTTCATTGAAACGCCTTCATCCAATCTCACCTCCTACAAAACGGAAACCACTGTCAGCAATCGATGAAGCCATTTTAAAAGTGTGCAACAATGCCGATGACAAACAAGAATTGTTTGGGCGATATAATATCGCCAGCAGTCTGAAGAAGATGCAAATCGATGATCGAATACAAACAAAGTTTTAGATTCAAGAGGTCAGTATTTACCTGTACCTATTATTTATTACCGAACTACCTTCAGAACTGCGTATTATTTAGTAATATGTATAACTTGTTTATTTTGATGTCTATAATGTCGGATATATTATAACAACTATACATAGATTAAATTATAATTAAATATTATTTATTGGCATCGGATTTTATGAAATCCGAATCGGGTTTTATTTCAGGTATTTTGTATCAGCGTCGGTTTTTTAGAATCAGCATGGGATTATTTGTAATCGGGTTTTTACCAGGTATTTGGCATCGGCATCGGAATCGGGTTTTACTGAAATAATTGGAATTGGCATCGGTTTTTATCCATAGCCGAAACGGGTTGAACTGTAATTGTAGTGTAATTCGCCTTAAAATGTGTATTTTTATCCTTATTCATAAAATGTAATATCTTAAAAACAGTGGCTTATTTAAAAACCTAAACTAATTTATAATTATGATACACGAACAAAGCAATTTAACTTTTCATGCGTATAATTACGTAGCACAGGCGCTGAACATTTTACCTATTGGAACATTAAAGAATATATAACAAGGGTATGTATGTACAATATAGTTTGTTATTAAACGTAAAATATATAATATAACTTAACCATGTATACAAACAAAATTGTATGAAAAGTCGGCTTATTCAACAAAAGATATATCAATGGATGCTTTTCCAAAAGTTTAAATAGACTCCTCGAACATTAAACTGAATCAAAACAAAATATTACTTATAGTAGTAAACAATTATTGTTAAAAAATATACGTAGAATAATAACAATTAGACTGGTATTTAAATTTTATCATAGATAAAAGATTTTTGTATACGAAAATATATTTTTCTATATAGAACAATCTGATTTTTTCAGAATACACAGAAAACACTCTCAAAAAGTCAGTTACTGTCAGTGATATTCATGACACTTTGTGATGGGTGGAGTATACAAGTGTTAATAAATGACTGCACTTTACAAAGTTTATTTTGATGATTATATAAACCAATAACTAATAAAATAACAGCCGGACGCATTTTTTGTTATAATGCAGAATTAAATTAGTTTTATTGTCTGTTTTAAAATTATTTTAGTAATTTTTGATTACACTGAAGGAAAAAATTAACAAGTTTGTACTTTATAATATTAAAATTTTTATTATAATTTAATATAAGCTCAAACAATTATTTCCAATGTCGGATTTGCATTTGAAAAAGATAATTAGAAATGAAAGAATATCAAATAAAACAATTTTTTAATGTAATTTTTCCTGTTACTAAAAAAATTATTTTAATATCTGTTAATCTCGTTTTATTGATAACATTAACCGGACAACTCGGCGCATGAGAGCTCGACCCAAAAAGACAACTTGATCCAGAAGTAAAATTATATTTAAATGTTCTGGGCCGAGTTGTCATACAACCATTCTATTCTATAGACTATGTCTATGACTATAAATCTTTTATGTTAATTCAATTATTTACCTTTTAGATTATTCTTTTCAATTAATAAAAAGGTTTTTTCTATTTATCAATCCTCTTATATTTATAAAGTATATTTTAAGATCAAAAATAGTTCTAAAATTAAAGTAATACAATATAGTCTAGTCTATAAGGCATAAAAGCTATACTCCCTGGCACTGCAACTGCAGTGTTGGTGACTGCATGTGCAGTTATAGGCCATGGGACAGGGACCCTATGACCAGTCCCGAACTGGTTGGTTGGCTTTAACCTAACCAGTTAGGAATTTTTCTTAGTCCTCAACTGGTTGACCATGCATGGTGAACCAGTTAAGGACTAAGAAGCACTGCAGTGCCAGTGCTTAAAAACGTCAACCGCAGCTAGAGACCTCAATATAATTTGACAAACTTGATTGACAAACTCTATTCTGCGCTTCAAATATTTTTGCTGTTTTAAAATAAATTGTAATTCCTGCTATCACATTAATATTACAATGTGTTACAATATTACAGTGGAACTTCCATTTAATATATTGTTAAGTTTCGTAAGGTATCTTTTTGTAAGGTATCATTTCGTAAGGTATTACACCCATGCCTTGTTTGAGGTGCTGTAACTCATATTTTAATATAGTGTTAATGGATTGTGAAGTATACATGGAATTGTTATCCTTTCAAAAATATTCCACTAATGTATTATATCAAAAAAGATGTGCCTATTTGAGTACCATTCGTAAGGTATCACTATTTAGTGTATTTTATTGTTTATTTTATCATAACTATTACCATGCATATATTTCACAACAATGTTTTCACTATATGTAGTAAACGATTAAGGCGAGCATCTTTTCGATGCTTTTATTTTAAAATATCTTAGTTCTTTCTGGGATTTTAACCAGATCAAAAGACGCATTTCGTAAGGTATCACAAATACAAAAACGAATATGAGAGAAATTCTGTATAAGTTATGATAGTAATTCGTTCTGATTTACGTAGATTTAATATTTACGAATATTAAGAATCATAGAACTTAATTTGCAATACTTATGACTGATTTACTAAAAACACACCAATTGGGCACTTTTTTTGAGAATCGACCAAATACGTAAATAGTTTCTAGGTACTTCGGGAAAACATAATATCAAAAGATATTATAAACTAATATTAAACTAATTACAACTAATTAAACTAATAACAAATTTAAGCGAGTAACAAATATAAACGAGTAACAAAAAAACAGCAATGTTGTAATTAATTATAAAATATAGATCTAGCAATAACTGATTAATCAAAGGAACATAGATACAGCAAAATATAGATGGTTAATTTTTAATCGTATGGCCTAGAGACATTTTTAGGCATAGACCTTAAATAAATCACATGATTTTACTATTTCTATTTCACGTTTAATTATAGACTCATACCTTTAAACTCAAAATTCCATTAATAAATATTATGTATTTCCAGTTAAAAAACTCAAAATACCTTCTGATGTGTAGTGCGCGGCATAAAATTCGAATCACATTTTGGTACCCACGTTAATTACATTTTGGTAACAGAATTATTTTATTATTAATTACATTTAGGCCTATCGTGCTATTTCAAATAGTATTTGCATTGTATATCAATTATTGAAATATTGAAAGAAAAAAAAAGGCTGCAATGTGCATTACCATGCCGAAAAATTAACATTGCAATTTTATAAATTACAATGTTAATTTTTCGGCATGGTAATGCACATTGCTGCCTTTTTTTTCAGGCATAAATATATCTTTTGACATTATTGATCATTGTTTGCTTACAGAAATTTAAAATATTTCAATAATTGATATATAACAATGAAAGTTTGCTATAAAATCATTTCATAGAATATCCTTCTTATTACCGAATTACCAGGGTATCCATCCATTATAGATATATATTCAATAGAGTACAGTTTCACTGGCATATAAGAAACCAGAAGGGCTTATTTAGAAACTTCCTCTCCCATGTTAAGTTTCCAATATGCCACTCCCGCCAACCCTCTAAACCACGATCCCAACTAATTTCTTTCCAGACATCTTCGCATTCGTGACCGCAGAGCAATCCGTAAAACATGCAAGTGTTTTAGTATTGCCACCTTTTTATTTATATTGATGTATTAATAATATAATAGTTAACATTAAACCTTAGAATGATGATAGTAAAAGCGCAATATTAAATTACCATGACCTCTTGAAAACCAATCTTTGAAATGTGAAATGTAACCGGTTTACAATCCGTATTATTTATCCGTATCATTTCAATTTATGTCATCATGATAACTATTTATTTTATTGCAAAATGCATATCTCTTATAAATTTATTATCTATCTCTTATTGATAATAGATTTATTTAATTAATATATTATGTTATACTTGAATGAATTTACTGTGTATAGGCATATATTTTCTTATATAATACATTTGCTTTATTGTTCAATATTAACTGATAATCCATTTATCAAATTAACTAAAGTGTTAACTTTTATTTATATTATTGACTAATACTTAATTTTCTAACGGGATTTCATTTTAATATTTAATATTTAAGATTAAATATTGCTACAGCGATAACATGTATAATTAGGTCAACGAGAATTATATTTTTTATATCTATAGATACATGCGATGTAATAAATGAAGCAGCTTACTTGTCTAATTTCTTCTTCTGAGTTACTCTCCTTCATTTTCTTTGCCATCATTGCTAAAAATTCATCGAAATCAATAGTGCCATTTCCATCTTGATCTACTTCGTCCACCATTTCCTGTATGTAAGCAAAGTTCAATAATAAAAATCAAATTATAAATTCAATTATGCATATATGAATGAGTCCAATTCTATCAAATTATATTTATCAATCGATTATCAAATTATATATATCATTATTATATTCGCCTAGCAATAACAATTTTTTATGATATTGAGGAGGTCAATAGATAAGTTTTTCTCCCGGTATTTCTCAATTTGATATTCCATCAAATTATCCGTTAGTAAATACGTTAAACAAAGTTGACGATGTATGAATATTACTTGTTATTGCTTGATGCTATTTTGAAATCGGTCAGTGATTAATAAAATTAAGCTCAAATAATTGGTTTTATTATATTAGATTTATAAAAATATTTTCTATACTATAGATATGTACCCAATTAGTGCATTAAAAATTGTTGAACATTTGTTTTGGTTGCTATTAAGCTAAGTGGCATAAAAAATTAAACACAAACTGGTTAATTTTTTAATAACGGAAAATTAAACTAAGTGGCATAAAAAATTAAACACAAACTGGTTAATTTTTTAATAACGGAAAATCTTTTGCCTATCTAATATTTTTTTATATGATTGGTGGGTGATAATAATTATCAAAAATAAATATTTTTATTCGATTGTATAAAATATGATAATAAGCGAATATAAAAATATAATTCACCCCGTTGTATAATATTAGCATACATTGTTATCAACGAAATATTTCAAATACATAAACCGAGGTTACTTTGAACAGAATAATTATAGTAATTTTTTTTATTTTTGAATATTCAATGTTCATTAAAGTTGATAAAAAAAAATCAAGAGTCGAGTTTGTTACAACGACTTTGGTTTAAAATCACGGTCGCAGAAAACCCGACTAATTAAATGGTGTGACCAAAAGAAGTTTTTTAGGACCACTGTTGTCAAGTTGAATTCTTTGTTAAGTATAGGTCATTTCATTCAATTCTATATAATGAGTAAATTGTATATTACTGTTCATTTTAGTTTAATTATTAGACGGACGGTATATCAAGCGTAATAAAATTGTTAAACATACAATATTAGTAACAGAATTCTATAGCCAATTCCCTATTAGTTAAATAATAAGAAAAAGCTCACAAATCAATCAATTAAGAAAGAAAGAAATTACTGTGGAAATTGTGGATTTTTCTAATTACGTTATTAGATTTAATTTAAGAAAATAAAGGTATTATAGAAAATAAAGGAAATAGGCCTACATGGCAGATCTGGGGTGGTATTCATAAAGCGGGGAACCCTTTTCCTAAACTTTTCCTTTTTTTCACTTTTCCTTCCCTTTCTTTCCCTTTTCTCTTCCTTTTCCCTTTTACTCATAACATTAAAATTTAAGGTGTGAAGACATATGACTATAATAGGTGATCTGCCAAACCCCTATGGCATCATCGTGTCTCGCTATGTAATCACGGATTTAACAATTGGAAATTGGATGGACGATAAATAATACTGTCTGAAATATATACATATACACCCATATACGTAACATATTAATTGTTGTAAAAGACTGCTATAGTTAATATTTAATAAATTATAAAGATTATAGATTACTCAATCTGTCTAAGTAATTTATTAATTAATTTATAAAGGTGGTTTAAATTATTTGTTTAAAAATTATAAAAGACATATAGGCTTATAGTATATATGTATGTTGATAAAACAATATAAAAATAGAATTACATATAGATTTTTAGCAACTAAATTTAGTTAAATTAAAAGTAAAAATGTAAATAAACGTTGCATAAAATTAGAACAAGTTTAATTACAATGATGTTATTGTTCTACAGTGTGTCCCATAAGTTACAACAACTTTTACAAAAATAACTAATTTAAGAAAATAATTATTTCCAAACTTTATTTACATATGAAAACAATTATTATAATCAATGAACATGTACATAAAAGAGCATAGTAGCCCATAGTATTTTCTGTTGCACGAAAAAA
>JAUZND010041167.1:6041-20974 GCA_034780555.1 Coelogynopora nodosa
CCCCCCCCCCCCCAATATTTTACATGGCGCCTAAAACACAAAGTTGGCAAAAATAATTGATGCTACATATTATACCGGTTACATATGAAAAGTAGTATTTTAGAAAAAGTCGTCCAAAATAAAGTCGTAAAGAAAAAGTTGTCCATCATAAAGTCGTGAATTAAAATAGTCGTCCATAATTTAGTCGTATAAATAAAATTGTCGTCCATAAAATAGTCGACTGGTCGACGACTAATTAATGCACTAAAAATATATGATTACGACTTTTTAAATATTAAGACTTTTTATGGACGACTTTTTTAAATACGACTTTTCATTATTTACGACTTTTCACCCCGAACCCTATTATACAGTACTGTGCATTAAAATTGAATAGCAATTTAAATCACACCTTTTGAATTTTGCTGTATGTCGATATAAAGCGAAACTTTGAGTTCTGCTTTCATATATATATACAATATATATCTATGGTGCGAGATCCACTGTTATGCTCATTCCCTGCAGTTAGCTTCCTGTAATGCAATCAAACCAGTAAAGACTCTACAAGATTGTTTAGAATCGCATATGAAATTTCTAATATTAAATATTCACTCAAATGGTGATATCAACCCTATGTTTGATAAAATAATCTACTCCTAGCTTTAGGATTATTTGTCCAACTTGCTAGACAGTCAGACATAGCAATCTACAAAGTTTGCTTGATAACTGGGAAATTCTACGGCAACTCTGGGTGTATTGTCTTGAAACGGAAAGTTACAAATACTTCTGTAGTGGCAATAACTGGCGTATGCTTATTTTGAAAATTTCTGACAGATTTTTCGAGTTAATGAATTGTTCTAAAATCGGACGCTATTTTTTGCAGTAATATTGTACACTTTCCGCATTACAGACATTTTCTACGTTATTGTATGTATAATCTAATGACGATGTATGTCGATTGTCGTCAAACACTATATATCAGATAGTCTTTGATTGTATCTTAATTATTTCATACCTGGAAATCTTGCGCTATTTTGACTATTTTCAGGTTATTTCACAAATGTAATAAAATTTCCCAATTGATTTTGTGAAATTTTATATGAATATCAATTTAATGCTAACATTAAATTGGTCACTATAAATAGTATATTCCGTTATACATAATTTTTAATTGATCACAAAATAATGGTGCCTATTAAAATTGTAGCCCCCTCCCCCAAATGTCATGCTGGTACGCCCTTGTGTATGTATATATAACTATTTTAGGCTTCATAAACGATATGTTTTAGTAAAGATTTCTGTTGCATTAGTTTGAAACACGATTTGTATTCATAATAATTATTTATTTATCTGTTGTTTTTATTTTTATTATCATTTCAAGTTAAATACTTTTTTTTAACTATTTTCAATTTATAATTAGATTTTTATTGATGTCGTTACTAAAAAATATTTATCCTGCTAGAGTGGGAGTTAATAAAACTATAATGATCAAAAATTACATACTTAACTACAGTAATACGAGATGCGCTTTTTCTGAAACATAAGAGTAAACTTGGTTTCAGACACTTTTGGTATATAAACGCTAATGCAATGCAATATATCTATTAATGAATTAAAAATTAAATACATATGTCATATTAATCATTAAAATTATGATTTTATTATAATTCGTTTTTATATTTAAATTTTGTTTCATATTATCTTTATTGTTAGGGTTAATTATTTTACACATTATTTGAAAAATATGATTATATGATTTAATGTTATCTTGTTACTGTTAATTATACATAAAAAGTAATTAATTAAATTTTTTATTTATATGCATTTTTATTATAATAACTTTATAATTCTTTGAAAAAATCACTATATAAATTAAAATGAAAAGGACAAGTTATTTACTATTAACGTTGATGAATACATTCGAACACGTCGGTCATACATTAAAAACTCTTATAGTCACTTTCAGTTATAACCTACATGACTTTTAGTAGTTGTGAAGGTGTATATTTACGTCACCGAAACCGAAACTAACTGGGATATCTACGTCAACGAAACTGAAACTAATAAGAATATCCACGTCATATCGACAACGAAACCAAATCGAAATAGTTAAAACAAAAATAAATGAAATCAGAGGTATATAAGTCGTAGCAAAGTGAAATCTCGTTTAGTTGTTAAGTATACATTTTACAACACGGACGTTAGGTGTAAAAATTATTTTTTTGGGATTGTAATAAAATGGATTCTATATTTAATTTGGAACCCGCATATGCAGAGATGGATTTAATTAACTTTACATGATAGTAGAACTGAACGATATTTTATAGAATCTAAACAATCGAAGAATTTGATTATTATCACTGATGAATTTTATTCGGTTAAGGATTTGCATTTTGGAATGGATATTATATGTTTTAAACCATCCAAAAATATGTGCGAAAGGATGCTGTTATTTGAGGCTCATCTCGCTCAAAGCACGAGGATAGTGTCCGACCAGATTGAACCGTTTTTTCATGTGATGAAGAAACAATGATGTGCTTAAGTAAAGACTGTATAATACAGGATGTGAACGGTGTAAAATTGGACATAGACTCCTCTTGCGGCAGAGGATTTCATACGCTACATATTCATGTGATATCAGTTGACGTTTCAAATTGTTAATATAAGATCAACGCTGAAATTTTCAGCGTAATATACAGAAGAAAAACAGGTAAAATGTTTATTTTGAAAAAAAATAAAAATTTTAATTCAAAATCATGTTTTATATAAAAAAATTATTAATATTTTTATTATATTATTAAAATGTATATAGATATAAAATATAAATAATTAAAGCGAGTATGATATAATTAATCCTATTACACATTATTATAAAATAATAATTTCAAATTAAATTAAGGTGTTATATCAAAACTTTTTTAATAATTTGAATATACTGAATTTAATTTAAAATTAAAAAACAATTAAATATTGTTTTGCATAATCAAATTATTATTATTATGTTTTTTTAAATATAAACGGATTTAAAACATAGACATATAACAAAAGCGCTTATATCAATTCGCATTTAATATAATCAATGAAAGCGATTATATCCATAGAGTAATTAATACATATAGATTTCATATACATTGCGGTGTAAATTTACTTCCATAGAAAATCGTTTTATTTTAATAAATTAAATGTAAATGAATAACAAAACAGTTGTGTTAATTTTTATTATTAAATTGATTTTAAGAGTTAATATATATATTCATATCATTTTAACATGCATAAGATGTCTATAAATTATAATTTAATACCCGAATATCTAAAAAGGTCATACGTGTTATAGTTCAATCAAATTTAATTTATTTGAAGAAAAAACGTACGTACGAAAGAGGTTAATATATGTTTTTTCAAATAAGTAGAAATAAAACAATATGAGAGTTAATTAAATATTACCAAAATTATTGATATGTCTATGGTAATTATAAAAAGTAAATTTTAATCAATTTTAATTCGATGTTTTGTTTCTTTTAAATCCAAATGTGATTTAGACGATACACCAGCCAACATTTTATACAAACAGCCATCACAGTATGGTAACATTTTCAATATCGCAGCGGTCGAATATTCATTATGTAATGAAAATATTCAAGAAGTATGCAATGAGTCAAGCGACATTGACGATGTTCCAGATTATGAATTGTCTGATTTCATAAATTGTACTAATGAAGAAGAAGACAATGATAATGATTATAATTCTGAGATAGATAATTCTATGGCAGTTACATCTAGTTTAGTAAGCATAGAATATATTCCTGTACCTCCTGAATGGTTAACACCATGGTCCGATGCTGATGATATGTCAGAACACTATGATGTGGTTCCAGATAATTGGATACAACCATGGAATAATAATGAGAAGAAAGAAGAAGACAATTCATCATCATCATCATTAGATTTAGAAATAATATCAGTTACAAATGAAGCAAAGCCCTCAAATTCATCTGCAGAAAAATATCCATATTCTAAGCCTAAACATTTTGGTCGAAAAAAAGTTTTCTCTGTCGACTTAGATGAGTCATCTTCATCTGATCGTTCAATTACCTCATCTTCTATTTTAAATAGGAATCCATATGTAGCGTCTTCTACTCCTATCATTCCCATAAATTCAAGGAATATAGTACAGCCTCAGTCGCCAGTTATATTCATATCAGATGACGAAGACAACAATGTACAGCATATAGATATATCCGAGCATTATGATGTGGTTCCAGATAATTGGATACAACCATGGAATAATAATGAGGAGAAAGAAGAAGACAATTCATCATCATCATCATCAGACTTTGAAATAAAGTACTCAACCTTATCTGCTGAAAAATGTCCATATACTAAGCCTAAAGATTTTTGTCGACAAAATGTTTTCTCTTGCGAATTAGATGAGTCATCTAATAGTACAATTACATCCTCTCCTGTTTTAAATAGGAATCTACATGTAGCGTCATCTAATCCCACTGTACAGGCTCAGTCGCCAGTCATATTCATATCAGATGATGACGACGACAATGCACAGCATACTGTAAAGCTCATGCCTTCTTCGCTCACTTCTACAAGTAATTCGGTGAGAGATACAACAAAGAAACCTGACAGTACAAATGTCCAGCCAGTATATAAACAGCCCATGACAAGTAGTGAGTTCACATGCGGTCAATGTGGTTTAAAGTTTCCGACAATTATAGAACTTAAGAATCATCGTGATACATGCTATCCAGACGAGATACCTGAAATGGAAGAAATCAATAATGATGTTGTACATATATATCAAGTAGCTGAGGCTATGGGTGGTGCTGTAAGGTATATTCGTTTTACTCCTAATAATTTACCAGTTCAGCCCATCGATTTTTTACTATCAATTCGAACTGAAATCGAGTCAGCCTTGGACGTTCTTCTCAGTGAATGTGTAGAATGCAAGGTACATCCCGTAATATCTCTTAACATTCTTCAAATTGATCCACAGGAAGGGGAAATTCTTCGCTCAGAGCAGCAGTTATTTTTTTTACCTGCAAGCACCATTAACACAGATTTTTTTTCGACAGTATGCTATCCGGCCTTCTTAGTTTAATTGAACAGTTTATTAAAAATGGATCTAATTGGATCATTGAAAGTGTAAACTGGTGTGACCTCCGTGTCACCAGATATCGTAGTGTACCGAGCAAACGTGGTCGAAGATTTATTGACCTACCTATTCGCCTTAAAGCAAAGAAGGCTTGCATCAACGTAGACAATAGAGATTTGAATAATTGCTTCAAATATGCCATCTTATCAATTTTGCATTATGATGAAGTTACCGATAATCGTCACCGCCCCAGTACATACAGTCCGTGGGAGAATGAGTTATCATTCAAGGGTCTTACCTTTCCAATAACCGCTGGCGACATTCCCAGCTTTGAGCGACAAAATCCCGGCATATACATTAATTTACTTGAGTGGGATGAGAAAAAGGAAGACTATCCGTTGAGAATGATTCGGTCATGTGGCTATCCCAAACAACATGGCGATATCGAACCACGTCTTATCAATGTATTGGTCTATAGCACCTCAAAAGACGCACCCGCTCATTAAGTCGGAGTGGCACATATCAACCGATCACTGAATTCTTGCGATAAAACTCAGACCCATCATGGATTTGTACATTGCGAGCGATGCCTTTAACCCTTTAAGAAGCCTGAACTATTAAACAATCATCGGAAATACTGTTACACCGGTCGGCCGGAGACAATGGTTCCCACTTCATTGGAGAAGCAATTTCATGTATTCGATCGATGGCAAGCTACACAACGGCTACCCTATGTCGTTTATGCTGACATCGAATGTTTCCTACAACCGGGGGAAGATATTGAATATGGCCGATTTTGCAAACATAAAGCGGCTGCAATATCATACTTGCTGATCCCACATCCTAGCATGAAGGCTACACTTATTGAGAAGCGATACTGTGAGTTCACGGGAGAATCTTGCATACTGAACTGTATGACATCACTAACAAACCTAGCCAAAGAGGTCTATAAGTGGAACTCTGACAATGCTCACCAGCCTGTAGTCATGTCAAATAGGGAAAAAGCATGTCATAAAGAAGCCTCCGAATGCTATATATGCGGTCTACAGTTTGATTTCTCAAACAAGTCAACGAAAAGGATGAAAGTATGTGAGCTCGATCATTTAACAGGTAAAAATATATTTAATCTATCTCTTTATTCATTTAATATATATATATATATCGCATCCTCTTATCTCTCTCTTAGGTCGCTATCGTGGCTCAGCTTGTCAAGAATGTAATGGAAAAATGCGACTTCGCGACAACTATCTACCAGTATTTTTTCATAACTTTCGAGGATATGACAGCCATATAATTTGCTATGAGGCATTAGGTCAGCTCTCCAACTGGGACATATCAATCATTCCGCAGACCAAGGAGAAGTATATGGCACTCGATGCAGATTTTTCTGTACGTAAAGCTACGGAGAAGCAAAAGGGCAAGTATAACAAACTCGCATTCAGAGATTCTTTCCAATTTATGACAGCCTCGCTCGCTTCTCTAGTGAAAAATTTATCGATGGACCAGCTACAGCATACGAAGACGATGATAGGGAGTAGCAAGTTATTCGAGAATATTGCTCTACAGAAGGGTGTCGTCCCTTACTCATATTTTACAAACTTGGATTGCCTTGACGAGAAGCAGCTACCGCCTCGAGATAAATTCTTTGATGAATTAACTCAAACTGAATGCAGTGAAGAGCGCTATCCACATGCACAGGAGGCCTGGAGACTACTCGGCTGCAAAACTTTTGGAGAATATATGCTCAACTACCTCAAACTCGACGTGTATTTTGAGACATTTCGCGAACTGACACTTCGAGAAGACGGCCTTGACCCTGCCTACTATTACACTTTACCGGGGCTCAGTTGGCATTCAGCGTTTAAAATGACTGGTGCAAAGGTAAATATTTTCAGACTTATTACACATACATATACATGCATATAATATGTACTATTTCTCTCTCTGTTAATTACTATTAGGTCGACTTGTTACGTGACGTGGACACCTATTGTTTTGTCGAAAACGGTTTTAGAGGGGGAATGACTTTCGTCAATGAACATCATGCTGTCGCCAACACAGCTCGAGTGCCAGAAACATACAGTATAATATCCAGGAGGAGGAAACCGATCTCTTATATGTTGACGCCAACAATCTGTATGGCAACGCGCTCAGTCACAAATTACCACAAGACAATTTTGTATGACTAACAAGTGAGGAGATAGAGACTCTAGATGTTGTCAACTATAACTATGAGGAAAATGTTGGTAATATTTTGGAGGTTGACCTTAAATATCCACCCGAAGTTCAAGACCAGACAATTGATTTACCATTCGCGCCAGAAAAGGCAACCATAAACGACAACTGCCTCACTGAATTTATGCGTAGCCAGTGGTATACTCTCAATGGTGGAAAAGAAAAGACGTATCGAGTTACATCAAAATTGTTCCTTACACATTGGAACAAAAAAATTACGTGGTTCATGGGAAGCTGTTACAATTTTATGTAAAGCATGGTCTCCGCATCACCAAGGTACACAGAGTTCTACAATTCAGACAGGCATCATTTTTCGAACCCTTTATCACATACAATTCCAATCGTCGCCAAGCAGCCACTATTGCCTTCGAGAAGGACTATTATAAATTCAAGAACAATTGCCTGTTCGACAAAACTATGGAGAACATACGTAATCGGATCAATTTCAGGCTCTGTAATAATCCTAAATTGATGGAAACTTACGCTTCAAGACCTAAATATATCGATTGTGTTATATTTACTGATAATCGTGTGGGTATTCATTTGGCAAAGGAAAAAATAATCCTTAATAAACCAATTTATATAGGCCAAGCGGTTCTGAATATAAGCAAACTTATAATGTATCGACTTTATTATGAGACTCGCTGATTATGCGCAAAAATATAGAGGTAGCATTAACATAATGGGAGGAGATACCGACTCCTACTTCTTAAAGATCACGC
The DNA here is from genome assembly GCA_034780555.1 of Coelogynopora nodosa. Classification (NCBI taxonomy): domain Eukaryota; kingdom Metazoa; phylum Platyhelminthes; order Proseriata; family Coelogynoporidae; genus Coelogynopora; species Coelogynopora nodosa. Next base: position 14,082 of record JAUZND010041167.1, read on the forward strand.
GGATCAACGTCGCCCATGATCTTATCCCACAAATGAATCAAGATGAGATACTTGACACATCAAATTACCCCAAAGACCATCCTCAGCATTCAAACAGATGTAAAGCGAGATTGGGATGTATCATGGATGAGTCGTCAGGGAAGCCATTCAAGGAGTGGATACTACTACGTCCTAAAGCTTACAGTATGCAGACTATCGACGGTATCGGCGGAGTGAAGAGAGCCAAAGGAGTTTGTCGGTCTACATTAAAGTCTGACATTAATCATACTAATTACAAGTGGGCTTACACGGAGCAAATGACTTTTTTTCATATACAAAGACGATTTGGGTCTGTCAATCAACAACTTTACAGCCTCACATTTAAGAAGAAGACCCTTTCGTTCTTCGAGGATAAGAGGGCCTGGATCGATATCAATCACAGCTTGCCCTATGGTGATCATCGACTTCTTAGTAGTAAACAACAGCGTGATGGAATTGCACCAAAGAAGAGAAAAGCTGCTATTCTCCCACGTGTTTTAGAACCATCAAAAAAACACCCGTTGGAGAAATCTTCCCGACCAACCAGTAAGCGACGACGTCCAATACATGACAGTATCTGATGTATTACTCAGTTTTTAAGACAACACCAACTAAATGCATATACATTTTTATTCATCCTTTCATGAATAGTTAAAGTCTTTTTAAGAAAAATAATTTGTCAATATAATATAATTTTTTTAATTTTACCTTAATAATATTTGGAACAAAAAAAAGAAGATATATATATACTTGTTTTTCTATATTTAAACTTAAACAATATGCTTATGTAATACATTTTATTAATACGAAACAAAAACAACATATATATATATATAGCTATACTATAATACAATATTGAAAAATAAATTAAATATTTAAAAAGTAAATGGAGAAGATTTAGAGAAGAGATTGCTTAAATATTTGTAAATAGTTTCCACCTTAGAACGAGATGTAGATCCCATAATCACCACTTTACCGGAATGAAAAATGTTTACGAAAACAGGTTTCCAGTGTAATACTTGCAATGCTGGAAACAACTCCGGTTCATATTGTATATCCAAAACAGTATCAGTCAACCGATTAATTTTCCTTTGTAAATCATGCATCGATAAACTAGAACTTTTTGATTGATTGAAAAGATAAAGATTTATTTTTCTACCTAAATCAAAAGTAAAGGTTTCCGTTTGTAGCACAGCTGGTTCAATAATAAATGTTTCAGAAGGTAGATATTGTAAAATAAAATTTATAATTGCATCTAAATTGATGTCAGAACCCATAACGCGAAATTTTCCTGTTGAAAATATCAAAACAGTCCATTTTTAGTGCATTTTATACTGTGCATATGTGGTTTTCGCATATAATAGTGGGCACATACCCCGGGATGTTTTATTGGATGAATCAAATCAGTAACATTTTTAGAAGTGGGTAGTTGAAATTTTCCATGAAAAACTTGATTAACGCATTTAGGCAGCATTTTTTTTCGAAGAGATGTAATTGAGCCGTTGAAATAATACAACCGTCTGATATTTAAAAAATAAAAATAATGAGAAAATATAAATTTCTTCTATAGTTATGTCAAAATATCTATAAACAAATGTGTAGTTTTAGATTAAAAAAAAAATATTTATATAAATATGGATTTTACATTGAAACATATGAGCTCCATGTTAGTAGTGGGACCGAGTATGTCTGGAAAGACAACATTTGTTGAAAAATTGATTACTCATCGTAACACAATGTATGACAAACCACCAAGACATATAAAATGGTTCACTGGTAGTCAATATGAGCCACCAAAGTTGAACAAAGATGAATACACCGTATATCAAGGATTACCCGAGAACTTCAGTATGGTCCAACCTTATGATCTTGTTGTTTTGGACGATTTAATGAATGAAATGGAAAACTCAAAAGTTGTCAGCAATTTATTTACACGCATGGTTCATCATACACCATGTACTGTTATTTCAATAAGTCAGAATCTATTCCAAGGTGGTAAAGAGGCGAGAACACGTGCTCTTAATACTCAATATATGGTTCTCTTTAAAAATCCACGCGATGCAAGTCAGATTGATGTACTCTCACGTCAGATGTATCCGAGACAGGGTAAATTCATGACTCAAGCATTCAGAGATGCAACGTCTAGAAAACTACATGCCTACCTTTTCATTTATTTAAACCAAGAAACACCGGAGGATTTACGTATACGTACACAAATTCTGCCAAATGAAACCCCTCAAATTGTCTACGTGTCATCATCAGGGAGTTATATACAACAATAATTCTCATATTAATAGCAATTACCTATGGAATTATTAACATATATTGATATTATCGGCTCATCGCAATATGTAGTGGAGGTTGGAATTATAATTACCATCAATTTTACGAAGCAATTTATGGATGCTGCCTGTTTTCACGCCTTACCGAGTGATGTGGAAAGCTTTCTATCTGCTTCGACACACTATCATGGACTAAGTTGTGCAAATCTCAAGGAGCAAAGCATAAAAATCCCATCATGATAACACATGGCACACAGGGTAAAAAGAATGCCAGGTTACTCTCAGGTGCACACTGTGCTCTATATGAGTCTCTAGAAATCTTTCTCTCCAATGATGGAATGCTATAAACAATCAGGAGAGAGAAAGAGAGTGATGCACGACAGTTCTTTACATTATAAACAACAACAAAAAAACATGAAGTCAAGTAAAGAAAAACAAGTTAGTAAATTTCTCAATCAACTCATTGAGAGCAGAGGCAATAGAAAACGTTACACAGCTCTGATCAGTGAGGCAACACCGCAGAATATACGAGCAATAACACAGATTGAATATCACTACTTCAAGGGTGATAGAAAGCTTAACAAAAAAGTTGATCGGAACAGGGGGAAAATTTGCAAATTTGCTAAAGCGTGTCTCTCACATACGCTACATCATAAGGGTAAAGTACACTGCAAACCGGAAGGTATTAAAAAAGCACGTCAACTTCTAGTCAATCAAAAAGGTGGCATTTTTCCAGCACTTATCCCTCTATTTATCGCATTTACAACAGCTGCAGCACCCATCGCCGCAAAAGCAGCCGTCGCTGGCAACCGCAGGCGACCGCAGAAATCGTTAATAAAATTGCGGGTAATTAAAAAAAAAGTCAAATACCCTCTTTCGTCGTATGGTTGTCATCCCAGAACTGGAGTATACACGTATGAAAATGAATGAACCTGCTCCGATAACAAATGAAAATCGACCAGTTGATCGACAGCAAAAAATGTATTCAAATAATTTATTGGAAGAACGAAAAATGGATAAATCAGCAGTCGAACATCCCCCTGAAGCAAATATTGAGCCTAGAAAAGATCCACTGTCTAGCAACATTATAAGAACATCGATTGAAAAGTTTGCAACACAACGTAGGAAACGAGCATTGGATATTTTTAACAAAATTCAGTATACTGATCGATTTGAGTGGGATGATGCCGGAATGGTGACAATTGATTCAAAACTATTACCAGGGAGTCATATTTTAGATCTAATTTAATATGCTACACATACACCTAGACAGGCTCGTCTAGATACTACACCGATTGGATAGGGCTTATTTCATACACTTTTTACCTCAGGAATTGAGACTAAACTTGCATACAAAGAGACATCATCATCACCTCCAACTCATATATAATCTAGTGATGAAGAGTTGGTTTCTGATGATGAAACTGCATCGCTAAATGAGTGGGTAAATTACAGTTCATAAACAACATATATATGTTTAATTACAACGTTCAATGAATCCAACATCATTTCTAAACTGTTGCTGCTGTCCAAATAAGTCAGCTGCAGATTCTGGAAATAATCTCAATATTCACATAGAGTGTAATAATGTGTGCTGCTCTCGACGACCACAACCTTCTAAGTGGCCTTTACTACAACGCTTCACTTCCCGGTTCATACGGAGGAGTCATGGGACTGATGAAAGCGAGCGGTCTCCCTCGGAAACGTGTTCAAAATTGGCTAAAGGGTCAGTGGGCCTACTCTCTGCACAAACCAACACGTCGGAAATTTCCACTTCGAAAGTACATGGTGCGCAAAATGGACTCACAGTGGCAGGCGTGGAAATGTAACCCTTTGCTCGAAAGAATAAGGGCTATCGATATCTCATGACTGTAATTGATATTCTATCGCGTTATGCATGGGCAGTACCAATCAAACGGAAATCAGCTACTTCACTCCTCGACGCCTTTAAAATACTATTTCAAAAGATGACTCATGGACGAGTACCTCGGAGAATCCAAACCGATCAAGGTCTTGAGTTTGAAAATCGAATCGTTCGTAAATATCTTCGAGAAAAGTTTGGAATTGAACAGTTTAGTGTCAAAACAGAGTACAAGGCTGCAATAGTTGAACGATTTAACAGAACACTGAAATCACGTATGTGGAGGGCTTTTACGAAACAGGGGAATCACAAGTGGCTTTCACTTCTGCCAAAATTACTTGACTCCTACAATCACAGTGTTCATCGAACAATTGCTATAGCTCCTGCAGATGTCACGCCTGAAAATGAAGTAGATGTTTGGTTACATGTACATGGTGGTGATGATGATGACAAAAGTGAATCCAGTAATAAGAAAAAGAAGACAAAATTTGCTATGGGGGATCGTGTACGAATTTCTCGACACAAAGCGACTTTTGAAAAGGGGTATGAACCCAACTGGTCAGAGAAAGAATATATCATCCACAGTGTTAATATAAAGTTTAGCCCAGTCACCTATCGAATACGTACACTAGATAATAGTGAAATCATTGAAGGATCCTTCTATAATCAGGAATTGCAGGCTGTAAGTGATCGTGAAGGTTACACTAGAATTGATCAGATATTGCGCACACGAGGCAGGGGATTAAAGAGAGAAGCATTTGTTCGTTGGCGAGGCTATAAACAACCCACATGGATAAAATATAGCCAAATTGAACGTGTTCAAGATGCCCCATACTAATAGTGGCTTTCATGTTGTCCTACCTAGTAATGTTAACTATGAAGCAGCATCTGCGGAAGAACGAAATACCCCCTCTCAATATTTGACACAACTACGTGATTCAATTGAACTGACAGATCATTCTGATGAGTGGGAAATGGGTCTGGTTGAAATATCTTTTATAAATGCTCTAAAAACTATCGATAATGAGACCATTACAGCTACCACATTCAAACGAGTTCAATATGTAGAACTTACAATTGATACATTACCAATTCCTACATCAACTCCTCGAGTTCTCAATGATTCATTCGAACCTTTAGGAACTTCCCTCTATCACGTCATGAAAATTCCCGTAACAATTAGTGGAAACAAGTGGTCTATTGCATATGACGAAACTCTTAATCGTTACAAATTTGAACATACATTTACAAATTTTCGTAAACTCACTATATCCAAACATTTGGCTATCATACTGGGATTTCATCATCTGATATTGGATAATAATATTCATGGAAGATTTGGTATTGTAACACGCAATGAATCTTCTATACAAGATTTTGTATCTACAGAAAATAGTCTTACAGCACTATATCCACCTGCTGTTCACACATTTCGTGGAATTAAAAAATTGTTATATAAAACGGCTGATGATCAGACAACATATATTGGTAATGGTGGTAATAACGTTAAAATGGTGTACATATTAGAACGAGATCAACATGAAAAGGTTAACATCCCACCAGGTCATTATCAGAGTGCTATGGAACTCGCAACAGTCATTAACAAAACATCATTAAAAAATAAATTTAATATCGCTCTTGAATATGATGCTGCACTAAATAGATTTCATTGGATTTTTCCAAATGAGGTTAAACTAGCATTAGTAATGGATAGTGAAATCTCACACATTCTTGGATTTGAATTAGACGTAATAACAAGTACAATTAGACCAAGTGATATCTCGCATATTCTTGGACTCGAATTAGACGCAATGACACGTGCAGTAAAAGCAAAAAATCCACCAGATCTACGACGTGGCATTTATTCTCTATATGTTTACTGTGATATATGCTCGGAAATGATTGTTGGTGACTCGTTGGTACCACTACTTCGCACGGTACATTTTCCAACAAGTGCCTTTGGTGACTCTATCAGTATTCTCTACGATAGTCCAATATATGTCCCCTGTATGAAACGTTCAATTGATACTATTTCAATTAAAATATGTGATGATGCCGGCCAACTTGTACCATTCATCGAGGGAAAAACAGTTGTTACACTCCACTTTCAAAAGCGTCTATAAACAACATTGAAGTAATTTGAAGCTTAATATAAAAATATAATCATGGTTGGATATTCGATACCAATGATGGGTGGTGGTGGTGGTGGATTTCATTCATCTATGCCTGTATATGCAGGCAGTCGTCGACAAGTTGGAGGAGGTTTTTTCAGTACCATTAAAAGATTTGCTATTCCTATTCTGAGAAAATTGATGCCTCACATGGTAAAGGCAGGCAAACGTGTTGCCCAATCTGCCGTTAAAGTTGGTACAGGTATAATTGGTGACGTCGTTAAAGGAAATCATAAAGAAATTCCTCAGAATCTTAAAAGGCGTACTAGGCGTGAAATCGGTGACATAAGTCGTGAATATATTGGACAGGATATTCTAGCTCCTCCTCCTCCTCCTCCCACTGACCAAAAGGGATCTGGTCGTCGCAAGAGGTCTATAAACAAAATGAATAAATCTCATGTTCCATCTAAGAAACTAAGAGTGCAAAGTAGACAGGCAAGCAGGAATAAGAAGAAGAAGAAGAAGAAGAAGAGTAAATCTACTACAAAGAATATTGGACTCTAACAATGTTGCTTACAGATAGTGATTGCCCATGTACCAAGTCTGAGTTGGGGCTTTTTG
>JAUZND010041178.1:0-20972 GCA_034780555.1 Coelogynopora nodosa
GTTATGTTATGTTATGTTATGTTATGTTATGTTATGTTATGTTATGTTATGTTATGTTATGTTATGTTATGTTATTTATTGTGGGCTAAGTAGCAAAATTTGCTACATTTAAATATATTTAAGTTATTGACAACTGCGAAAATGTTTTGCATAAATTTAAGTGTATCAGTTTGATACTAAACGGATAAATATATAATTTCAAACTTTTCAGTTTAGAGCTTAGTGTTATTATATTAATTTAGTTTAATTATAGTAACTTTTCGTTATACCAACATCATTTGTATTTTTACTAAAAGAAATCATTAGAACGTTTCAAATTATAGGAATAAAAAATGTGTTTGTTACAAGTTATCCTTATATGTTTCTTTTACAGATTTTATATGTATTACTTTTATTTTTGTTAGGTGATATCCTATTTATTCATTTAGGAATGACGTTTCACATATACATTATATGAATCATAATTATTAACAAATAAAATTATGCAGAAAAAAAATTGCAATAAATTTAGTCTCATTTTTGTCAATTTAACTGTTACAAATAACATGGTTAATATAAATTATGTCTTATATATTTTAAAACTAATTTTTTTCAATTTGAGATAAATGACATTATACACAGAACCTATTATGACGTATACATACCATATGCACAGCCTGTGCCATTCTCTCCTCTGAGTGCATTTCCCACGGTTCCGTTCGGGCAGGTGCATTTGAATCCCTTGTTTGTGTCCTCACATTGAGCCAATTCATGACACTTGGCCTCTTTGTTCATGGAACAGGAGATCTCCAGGGGATTAACCGGACGTTCAATTGCTGAATATTGTTATGGTGGGAAAGTTGATCATTATAATTTTAGTAATTTCGATCGATACCATACGTTATAGGGCAGTCTGTATTCAATAATATATAAACGGTAGAATGTTTTTTAATTAAAAAACTATGTAATAAATTTTTCTTGAAAAAATAGTATTAACTTGGTGTTATTAATTTTATTTATATTATTTCAATTCATGCATCACAGTGTTAAACATTTTATATTATTTACTACTGCTATAATTTGTTAAAGTTTACTACATGTAATTTGCAAATATTTCTGGCAACGTTTTACATTTCCCTAAATACAAATACAATTTTCTTCATGTTTTTTAACAGTCTCAAAGTGTAATTTAAATTTTATTATACCATATGCAATTGGACAGGAAACAGTGTTACCTGACATTTAACATAATTGCAATATATGCAATAACGATTTTCATTTAGTATTAATATAGTAAACTATGTATATGTACTAAACATTCTAGATAAGTTTTATTATGTCATTAATAAAAAATTCTAAATACGTATGATTAAAAAGTTAATTTACTAAAAAGGGTAGTCTTTATCTGTGATGATCATATCTACAATATATTATTAGATAGGTGTATATTAAATCTATAAATTGTACATAATATTGATAGTTTTTTGTTTTTTGTTCTTATTTTTCTGACATATTTATTCTTTTTTGCTTGTTACATTTTCATTTAATTTATCGCACATTATGGTAATTATTAGTATATATCAATATAATATTTGACTAAAATAACTCAATTTAATTAGTTAAGCATTTACAGAATATAATTGTTAAGCTACTCAAAAATGTTTGAAAATGATAACCATATGAGTTTCTTTTCTAAATAAATAAAACTTTAATTAAAAATGTAATTGTCGAAGCAACAATAATTACTAATTTGGTAGTTATTCAAGAAACTTTATAAATTGAAAAATTCACGATGTAACTATTAATTTGAAACATTTATTTAGAATTAATAACTACATCATTTATTCATGATTTACAATTAATACAATATAACAATAAGTGGGCCTTGTTTTCAAAGTAAAACATCATTTAATATTTTTTTATTGAAAAATTATCATTTCTGCATATTCCAAAAAACGAAGTATTATACTCAATCTCACGTGAGTAATAATATTTAAATGTTAATGCTTTGCGACTAAAACAATATTTCAAAGTTATCGGTAAAATCTTAGAAATAGTGGGTTAACTAGTGGCACCTATTCAAGGTCACTCACCAATACACAAGTTCCCTTCCTTTCTGAATCCATTTGCACAAATGCACTCGTAGCTTCCAATGGTGTTGGCACAGGTGGCATACTGACTGCAATTGGCCTGCGCTGTCTCGCATTCGTTAATATCTAAACATTTAGAAACATACACCAACGTGAAATCAGAATTTTGTCAATAATTTTTAAATACTAAGATTATGTTTTAAATTATTTTGCTTCTTAGTGATACAGAAATAATTTTAATAAGCAAATTTTAACAATAATTAGTAATTCTTAGCATTATTGAATATGGTGACATTGGTGACATTGATTTCTAGATACACAACAAAATTCACCAATAAAATTATGTTATTTATATACATTGTATATCAATAATTTAGAATAATGGAAACATGGAAAAATATCATGTTTAATTATGTAATAAATGTTTAGAAGTCTATCATTGTTATTTTAGTAATTATGTCAAATAAAAATTCTTCTATAAACAAAATGATTCATCATTCCATACAGTCGCACATCAACTTTATTCCAACTAATTTCAACTAATTTTCAACACTAGTTGTACACAAAAAAATAACATGTCAAGTTATTCGAACAGACTGATTGGAACAAACCTTTGCACACGAATCCAGTACCAGCATATCCCGGGTTACATTGACAGGTATAATTGCTTTCAATATTATTGCAGACCGCGTTTCTATCACAAGAATGCTTCCCGTGTGTGCATTCGTCAAGATCTAAAATTTTTGTTAAAGTTTTAAATATGTTTAATCAAATAGAGTTTTATGTTTATTTTATTTTAAATTATTCTATATAATTATATATATATAATTGACTTGGTCAATTTGATTTATTGGAATACTAAAATACTAAGTAAAAAATAAAATTAAAATAATGAAAGCAAAATAATTTTAATAACAATATTTATATTACGGTTTTATAATTTATTCTTATCTAAATAAATTAGATTACTAAATGTTTTAATGTTTTAGGACTAAAAATTAATTATATGAATTACCAATGTAGAAATAAAAGTCAAGATATTTTGCAAGAAAATTAGTATTAATATTCAACAATATTATTATACATAAGTTATGAGAAACAAAACCAGCTTATAATATGAGTTTTTTAAATTGTAATTAGTTTACTTTTTATATTCATATAGGTCTGTAGTTAAATTATGTACAATTTTGAGATGAGATTATGTCTCGGGAGAATGTTTTATATATATTTTGATCAATATAAATCAGTTTTTGCGATCGCTTTTAAAAATTATTATCCACCGACTAACGAATTCAATAACAAAATAGCACTGATCTATATTGATACAGGTAAACAAGTACCAAATATGAACACCCACCGGTGCAGTTGTCCGCTTTGCCTGTGTAGCCAGCCTTGCATCTGCAGTCGAAGGTTTTGGTATCTTGACGTTGAAAGCACTCGCCATTCTTGTGACAAGCCACACCACTGTCACTAACTATTTCGTAATCACCTTGACAGAGATTGCGCGTCTTACACTGATTGGTGAACCACACGTCGCCAAACAGTCGATAGTTTCCCTCTGGGTCCTAAAAATAATTATATATTTTACATAACATACTACTGTTGAGTAATACATACATTTATACATGATATTATAACATTTGAAAATGTTGATGTTTTTTAGTAGAATAATTATTACACGTTTCATTCAATTTATCAAGGATCGGAACGTTTGCATTTTTAACACAATTAAATACCAGAATTATTTTAGAACTTTTACCATATCCTGTTTGATATTCCCGTCATAAAAATCGAATTGAACTCAGGAAATAATACACACATAATACAATACTTGTACGTTTTAAATTGTATTCAAGCAATTGTTAAATTGAACACTGAAATATTATAATTGAATTAATGTTACAATTTAATATATTGGCTTCGATAATTTTATTAATCAAAACATTATTTAAATTAAAAAGAATAAATTACAAAATCGTACATAGAATATTAGAAATGAATAATATCGCAATAAATATAAATTTTGAATATACTACTGAAGCATATTCATCCAAATAATTACGAAACAGCGCCGTCCAGATTTCCCTGCATGCCAATGAGTATGCTTCAGACGTATATTTAAAAGGTTTCTTATATTGTGATTTTTCTTTTCTATTATAAGAATAAATTATTTTTAACTATTTCTACTTTTTTTAACTATTTTTTTAAAATCTATTATTTGTTTTACTTAATCTCATTTTAATGTTTCCCTATATATATTATTTTAATATTTATCCAAGTTTATTATAAATTGTAGATGTTTTTTAGAAATTTCTTTAATTCCATAGTATTTTGAAAAATATTTTAATAAAATCAAAATTTACAAAATGTATATTATTATATTTCTGAGATAAATCTAAAAATATTTATTTTAATTTGTTCAACCATGTATCATTATTCTTCGTAACATATTTTTTGTTGTTCTCTGGATTGTTTTATATTCTTTTAATTATTTCGTGTTTTCACTAAAATATGTTTTATTAGTATATCAAGTTATAATGTGAATTTGTTTGACATGTATACCTATATATACAGTGGGGTGATTTGAAGACCCTCTAGTTATTCAAATAAAACCATCTTCTAAATTACTTAGACTAAGCGGGTGATATCCTCCAGTATACGGATTTACTTTACGCAAAATACATTGAGCAGAATCAATATTGCGATCTATAAGAAAGTGAACTTCATGAATTGTGTAAAGATTCTTTTGTCTTAAATTTATATTTCAAATATTATTGTATTATATCTACAAAGCGATCGTCGAACAATTTAAGAATGGTGATATTCTTACAAATCGTTATATTGATGCGGTACAGAAATTCCTTATATTGAAAAATTACAAACAGCCATTCTCAGTGACTTATTTAAATATACGTGTTTACATTACACATTATATACATTATATACATTATTATATACATTATTATATACATTATATACATTATTATATACATTATACACTATACATTATACATTATACATGTATACAAAATATATACAAATTTCTATATTTGCATTTGTTTTAATAGTAATTGACATAGTAGTTTGAAAAGGATTTTATTAAAATTTAATTATTTTTTTTATTAAATACTCACAGTAAAAAATATGTAATTTATCAAGCGATCTGGTTAACCGTATTCTAAATTAAATGGAATTTTTTCATAAAAAATAAATTCGAAATATTGTTTATTTATGATATAAAGCACCACATCAATTATCAAATCATAAAAATAATCAAATGGATTGAATTTTAAATTAATATTTTATTAGATTTATAATATAAGTGCTATATTTGTTTACTTTTTTTGATGCCATATAATATAGTTTATGTATATTGTTAATAGTTATATATTTTTTATAAATTTGAAATACTAAAAACATTTCAGGGAATAGTTTATGATAATGCTAGTTTTTTGTAACAGTCCTTTTTCCCTTGTTTTGTTGTTAGATATAGTTTTGCCACGTTTAAGGTTATTTCGTCTACTTGAAAATATTTCAATTTGACGGGAAATGATCAACTTCTGGCAATTGACAGTATACTGATAAATGTACAATATGACGTAAACATATAAGTGGGCACTTCAGAAACGACTTTGTTTTGCAGCGTACCATGTTATACAGATTGATCTAATAACCATGTTACAAAATAGACGTATACATTCATGATCATTAATTCATTTAGTTTACAGGAAAATGACAATCCCATTATATATTTCCATTAAACTAAAATAGTCATAAAAATTAAACGATCAGCATTTTAAATCTAGTCGGGACCTAATTAACATACTATCGTTGTCATATAGCATGACTTGTCGATATTTAGACTTTTAAAGGCCGATTAATTCCCACTTGTGACTACGTAGACAGTAAAGTAAATACCAGCCGCAAAAACAACAATAGAACAATTAATTACGTAACATTGTCTATTTCAATAAACTAAAACTTAGCTCCATTATACTGTTAAAAACCTCCAAAAAAATGGATAAAGGTGTACAATGATACAATATACAAAATACAATGTACAGTGTACACACCATGATTATGCCTTCTTGATGAAAGGTGAAAGATTGTTTTTGTGTATTAATTGTAATAAAATTTTATTGTGGTTTTTCTTTTGCATTCCTCACAGTGACCATTACTTGTTTTTATTTATCATCATGTACAACATCATGTTATATATATATAATATATATTAGTAATGTAATTTAGCATAACTGTAATATTTAATTATTTACCGTGATACCTAAAATTACAATAATATATCATACGGAGGGACAAATATATTATTAGAGGGTTACCTTCATATTATACTATTTATTTTGATCTATTATATTTGTAATTGATTAATTTGTAGATTACTAGAAAAGTAGATAAATTTGAAGTAATTAAATCATGCATCATGTATCCATCAAATTGTGATTTATATAACAGTATTGAATATTTTTATAAATTTCTTAAAAATGATAGTACGTGTATACATTATATAGTAGTCATACATGTAAAATAATATGTAAATTTTAGTTGCAATACTTTTTTTCTCGAATTTGAAATTTAAAAGACATGAATGAATGCTTTTATTTCATAAAAATATTGTTTCACAAAGGTGTAAATTAATTTTTATATTATTGTTACATTTAAATATTTTTTAAGAGCTAATATGTATATTTTTAACAAATATGTATACGGTAAATGACACTGTTAAAATTCAAGTAACTTAACATTTAGACATTTAGACAAATTTAGTATAGTTTTCTTCATTCTAAAAATGACAGGGAAAAATACTCATATAATACTATTCGTATTAAAGAAATAAAAATCCGAAAACCACAATTCAAATATATGATAAAAATAGATGGAAAATATAGAAAAATAGATAAATCTGACATTCATTAAAATAAATTTATATTTGTACTAATATGTAAGCATTCATTTACATATCTATATATATATATATATAAGTCCACAAAACTAATCTATATTCAATATCATATCGAAATTAAACAAAAAATTATCATTGATTAATACCTCGATTTTTTATATATACTGCATTATATTGCACAGGAACCAATGGACGTAAACCAAGGGTGAGAAAAAAGTACAATCTGTAAAAAGATATTTTGGATATAGTCATTTTGGGGTACATTTCTTGCCTCCGTGCCTAGGATCATCTGTAAAGTTGAAGGCCACTTATCTCATATATCGACAACCATTAAATTATCCCTATTCACTAACATATATTCACTAAAAGATAATTAATCAATCTATCGCCACTCACAGTGCAGCCACACTTGTTGGCCTCGACACAGTCAGCACCGCTACGTAAGTAGCCCGCGTTACAGACGCAGCCCTCCTCGGGCTCCTCGTCACAGTCGGCCTCGGCTTCTGGGTCGTTGCAAGAATTCTGGCAGGCGGAGGCGCTTTTCTCGAAGTGCTTATTGCGGCCGCACTTGGGGACTGAAACGTGGGGAATACAACGCATCGGTGTAAAGAAACGCTTCGCGGTGATTCTGGGAGAAGTTCACTCCTTTATTTTTATTAAGCCACTATTCATGTATAAACTAAAGTTGAAAGTTGTTTAATAGTCTTTCTAAGACGCGACACAGCAAAGACCATATTTTCATGCAAACAATCATACAATACGTTTTTAACGATTACTAACTGTTTCATTAATAATTTAATTGTTAGTTTAAATGTATACAATTTATCACGAATAACGTACATTAATTATAAACAAATATATAAATAAAATAAACATGAAAACAATGCTGCAGATTTCATGCAATATTGTATTTTAATAAGTTAATTTACTGTTGCATAACGTTAGGCAACACAAAGTTACATACAAGTTAGCCATAGTAACATTTATTTTTCGTCGTCAACAAATTTACGTCATTCTTAAAATTAAATAAATGAAGTTGTCTTTTATTTAGCAGATAAACTATAGACAACGTTATAAATGTTTTTAATACTTAATTTACTAGCCTTCTGTTGTGTACATATGCAATATATATATATATGTATACAAACTCAATAAAATACAGGTAAACATATATTTAAATGTTTTATAAAAAAACGTATGAAGTTAAATATAATACATTATTGACATGTAAGTACAACTCTTGACAAACGATTACATACGAGATTACACGATCTCGATTTTGCTCTTTGATTATTGAGTGAAAATCAATATATTTGATCGTCTTCAGGTTTTCTATAGGACTTGAACCGCTACCGGATGGGCCCCGTTGGTTATACAGTGTTGTTAACGATCAGAATTGATTCGCGTTGGTGGGAAACCAAAAAATGACATGCTTATTGAACATAACTGCACCGTGTGCATTTGACAATACAAGTAGATAAAATGGAGCTTCACTCACTTCACTACAAGAAATACTCTGCCGTTTCTAGTTCGACATTGTCAAAGTAAATGTCCCTTTTTTCACAAAAATATGAGACGTTATATTAGTTAAACATTTCATTAATAAAGTTATTAATGAATGGGCTCTTTATCCCTTATTTTTTGTAGTAAAATATTCCAAATAAACATCATCGTCCAATCAGTATGGTTTATCAGTATCAATATAAATATTAATGTAATTGACATAGCAAATATTTTCTTCTATAATTAAAATAATGATGTTATAATATTTCATAATAAAACATACAATTTGTTAATAAAAAGTTCGTTTTTAATCTGTATTTAAGCAGATTATTATTTTTTAAAAGTTTCACATAATTTTAAAGCATTCATATTATTTAGTACCTATCTAATTCTTTTCATTATTTGATATTGGTAATAAATAATGTCACAGCTATGTATCTATTTTTATATATATTTTTTTTTGTATTGTTTTAATGTTTCCGAAATAAATACACAAAAACGTTTGGTAACCAATTTACCAATAAAGTAAATATAATGAGTTTATCATGCAACACCAACATTGTAGTGTTGATGGTATAAAGTTACAGATAAAGTTTTAGTTATAATTATTATAGTTAATTATAAACGAAATAAACACTTTTTTGTAGGGTGCACAGGCTATTCGGAGATTTATAATGTTCTATAACATCTTAGAAGACTATACAACTAACACAAAGCAATAAATTGCATAATAGAGGGAACTGTTTCAACCTTCCTTATTAGGTATTATCGCATAAGCCTTTAATCAACTCAGCAATTTAAATCCACGAGTTGTGACAAGAATGCTGGCACAAAGTTGAATGCAAAGATTATTTGTACAAAATCACAACTTTTAAATTAAAATACAAAAGAGCATTATGTTGCCGTGCTCTTTTGATCTAATAGAACGAAACAGCCGCCCTTATAGACACCCACAATTGAGATTTTGTTTTGCTGTGAGTAGTATGTCAGTTGGAAATCTTGCAAGATGTTCTAAAAATTTGAAGTTGTAAATAATTAACTGTATGTATGCCCTGCATGCAGGAGTTCTTTTTTTGTTTGTAATTTATATTTAAAGTATAGAGTATAAAGTATAAAGTATATACATCATAGAGCACGCCATATTAATTACTGTTTTAATCATTGTTATATACATTTATACTCTTCACATTATATACATTTTCATGGAAATAGTGAATGGCTTATATGAATTATAGTTGCGCTTATTATATTTTTATACATGTGTAAATATAATAGATAGTATGTTTTTGAAACTGCCTGAATTACAAGGTTACAAATATTGTGGTATAAGAGTGCTTCTTGATGAACACTGTTTTATGGAGATCCTCACAGACTTTCACATTATATACTTTGTTGATTTGAAACTGCCTATACAATCATGTAATTGAATGTAACCTTAAACTTACTTACTTTATTCAAACATATACATATATGCCTATACATATAATATTCAATAAAAAAAATTATAATGTTTTTTATTTTTCGTTATTTGTGATTGCTTCTATACCATTATTCACATTGTTGTATTTTTGATCTGTTGCAAAATAAATTCATGTTGATTGAAACTCTTTATGTATAAACAGATCTACATCGTAATTGTACATTAAACACCTGCAGTGACAAGATTAATAGCTCCACCAAGCAATGTTAATTCATATAGTTTCCTCACCAAAACTAAACTGGAAGTATAATTCCATCCAAATGATTCCATTCATTTAGAACGCCTGATTCAAATATTATAGTTATAATATATATATATATATATATATATATATAATATAGTTCCTAATACTATAATTCCCCCGTCATAACTCACAACAGCCAGTCTGTTCCCGCCAGTCAAGTTTAACCCCGGCTTCCTCGCAGGCCAAAGCGTACGTGCTGAGCACGTTGCATCGCAACCAGTCGTCGTCCGGATCCGTGCACAGATCAAAGTAGCAGTCGTTGTAGAAGTCCTCAATCTCCAGCCCCTTCGCCAGACACTCCTTGAAGGGTCCACCGGCTGACCGGATAATGTTGCACTTCATCTCCACTTTGGGTTTTGTCATGTCGTTGCACAGCTGTACCGGTCCCGAGAACTTTTCGCAGCTGAATTGTGCAATCAGACAAAGCATTTGTAACATACATGCTGATTAAAGAATTGAAATGCATCACAATTTCTAAATATTTATATGTTGTCGTCTACGGAACAAAAATATTTGTTGTTATATTTGTTATCAAAATATGTGTTTTTATGTTTTCATAAAAAATGTAATAGTTGATTTTTCAATTGCCGTAATCGAGAAATAGTCGGACGATGTTATTCTAAATATAGTCGATATATAATTTGAAGCAATGGGTAATTATATAGAATTATTAACCTTGAAAAAATTACATATTAAAATTAGATAAACTTAATCCTTGCTGTAATAATCCTGACCATATAATATAATCTACTACTTATGCTTTTTTAATAAATATGTATCAATGTAGGAGGCTAATATTAAAAAAGGTATATGAGTCACTGTTATTAACTAATACTAATATATTATCTTTGTAACCATTCACAATGGACAAAAAAGGAAAAGTAAATAGAAATATGGCAACAAATCTAACTGGAATCCACGGAATAAAATTAATAGCTTATTATTGAAAATTAATTAGTAAAAAAATATTTTAAGACAAAGATACGAAAAAGTTGGTGTATATGCTATACAGTTTGTAATAATTAAATATATAGTTTACTTCTATATGGATTGTTATTCGTGTAATTTGTAATTAATATATAGTAATACATTCAAAATTTACTATATTAAATAAATTCACACAATAATTTTCAATTAATCTCAAAAATAGGTGGTTACTCGTGATTGCAAACATAATTAGTTTAAATACAACATCTATATAATACTAATATATATTATGTTCATCATAAATATGTCTGCAAAGTATAGGAGTCATGTCTACACAAATGCACAGAATTACGTAATAGGATAACTGAATTTGTACAAAACGCCTTTATATATTTATTGATGATTGTATTTATTAATTTTATTACCAATAATTATATGGAGTCCAGATCACAACAGAGAAAGGTTTACTTGTGTGATTTCCTATAATATAAACCATCCAAAAGTTGTTAAATATATTATTATTCCAATTTTTGTTTTTTAAGCTTAATTAAAAGTAGACTTGCATTGAGTATTATTATTTAATAAAATAAACATATTTACGCTTAATGTTAGACTTTACTAACTGATTACAAATCTGCATGTCGAACGAAATAAATGTTACGTGTTATATTATGTTAAATTAATTAAAATTCATTATCCACAGAAGAATGTGAAATTTTGTAATAAAACATATATAACTCAAGTACCAGTTATCGTAAATAAAAATTATAATACAAATGGCGTGACAAACTCCCATTTTGCGGACGTTTAGGGGTAAAATGATATGCCAATAAGCGTGTCGCCAACCTGATTAGAAATGTAGCCTTTTAAATTGTATTACTGACACTATCTTATAATATTTGAGGATGTAGAGATCTGGACAGCACTATTTCATTCTTTTTAGGACTATTAAGCAGACCAAGGCTATTGAAAAATTCGTCAAATCAATAATAATCTTTACGATCAACTTGAAAATTACTAAAAGAGAATGATATACATAAAATGTGGGCTATAAACAAATATTCCATGAAAAAATCAAATAGCAAAAAATAGTTGTTTAATTTAAACGTGTCAGATCAAATGGAAAATAAATTCATAAACGATGTGGACAGCTGAAGAATCCTAAAAAGGACGGAACCGAACTGTCTAAATCTCCCCACCATCGAAAATTCTAGCTTCGGTTAAATATGTTTGAAAGGTTGATTCATATATTGTGATTTATAATTCTAATATATAAAGTACGTTGTCGTGCTTTTTCTTAGTATTACTGCTTATTATTTATTCATTTATTTATATCTTCATTTAATCTTACTGCGGATCGTCTTGTGCCTTGTCCGTGAAGCTGTTGCCCCAATTGTTTTGATCAGTCGTCAGCACGCCATCGTACTTTCGGTAATCGTTTTTATAGATGCCGTCAAAGTTGCCGCACATACCGCACATTTGACTGCGGAACCTATCGGGCACTCTTACCTCGACATGAGCCCTGCCGTCGTAGCTGAGACGAAGTCCAAAATTAGTCGACACCTCCACCGCCTTGGCGAGAATACGAACTGAGATCACTGTTTTATTGTCAGGCAACGTGCGAGTTTGTGGAGGTGGTACATCAATTCCATCGATCTGAAAAAAATTTACACAATTGCAGTTTGTTTAATTTATTTATTACCTGTTCTTTCGTATTAAACGTTTAGATTTTAAAAACTGTAAGCGTCAAATATTGATCTGTATATCAAATCTGTAGAGAAAAAACATTCTTTGAGTGAAAATTGAACTATTTTAAAAAGTATGTTCATAAAAATAGTATACGATCAATTCAATAGATATAAATTACAAAAGAGTATGAAATATCGAAAAATAAGAAGAATTAGTCCAAAATATAAAAATATGATTGTGACACGCATGGTCATTGAAAATTGTACCAACTTTTGTGTTACAAGTCTATATCTAAAATCTCCGTTTTTCAGGATATAATAATCCAGATATTGTAACTTATTATGACTAGGTATAATATAATATAATAATTACTAACGCTCTCTTACGCTAACGAGCTTGTTCTTCCTAAGTGTGATCTTGATTCCCCCGATGTAGAAGTCGGTCCTCTTCACGAAGGAAACCGTATTCCGTTTCCCCTCGCGGTGCTCGTTGGCTACGGTGATCTTGAAATCGGGAAAGTCAACCGTCTTATTACAAGTCTCCGCGAACACATAAGAGCAGATCCCCATAAAGTTGAATCGGGCGCCGTCGAAGGTCGTGTAATGTGGATCACCCTTGGCGCGACAAACTCCCGTCTCTGCGGACGTGTGGGGTTAAAAATGATATGATACCAATAAGCGTGTCGTCAACCTGATATAATAACTTTCACAACCCGTTGGGACAAAAAACGTATGATCTTATAGTTAGTTAACTAGGGATATATAAACTATTTTAAATTAAATCTTAATATAACATACGAGCAGAATTTTATTTATATAATTACAAATTTTAAATATTATTAGTTTAACCCACGTTAAAATGCTAACACGTTATAAATCGTATTTTCCTAAATATGCTGCTATTTTTTTGTTTGGAAAATATGTCAAACTCTTGTTTTTTTCATTTTGATTTGATAAAAAATTATTGAATCTTTTTAACGACATTTAAATTATAATTATTTGCTATTGTTATACATAAATTACAATTTAGTCATCCACACTCAACTGATGTAACATTTTAGTCCACCCGATGACGATTCCGAAATCTATGATTCTGATCTAACTAAACATTGGTTTTTGTAGAAAATTTTCATTAACACCTTATCCCTTTTAACACGTTTGCCTTTTTAAGAAATACACTTTTTTATTATACTTATCATACTAAACCTAAATTAAATATATATATTGTATATAAGATAATTACCCATATTTTTGAAACGGTGGGGTTGTTTGCCGTATTATTCGCCCCCCCCTCCCCCCCTACATTTTGGTAATAGATGTGGGCATTAATATTCAACTTATACGTTAGAACATAGGGTGTCGGATCTATAAAAATCATATTGAAAAATATTGAATGCTTGTTAACCTCTTAGCATATTATTTACGTTCATCGATGTTATAATCTGGAACACTTTAAACGACTTCTATATCACCACAGAAATGTCACGTTTATCATTATAATTATCTCTCTAAGTAGACATAAAATTACGTTGAATTCATAGATTCACTACACTGGTGGGCATGGTGGATATTGGACACATGTAACAATATGTTGCCACTTCAATTCTTCAAATTACAATACTTCACATTTTCTTTTACGGCGAAACTACACATGTTAACAACTAAATGTTAACTGAAAATATAATATTTATACATACAGCATATATCTAGCCATACTGAGTATAGAGAGCAAATTACTGAAATTATATTTTATTAATCACATAATAACTATTCGAATGTAATAACAAATGTAATAGCATTAGCTAAAAACTATTTCTTAATGGCTGTGGGGAATTTTAAATATTGTGTAGAAGATTTCTTCAACTGTTTACGTCTTTGGTTATCAACAGACATAATAATAATAACAAAAGTTTATTTATAAGGAATTTCATTTGGACGTAAGCCATTATTGGCTTAATCTATTTAAAAGTTACTATTTGCATTATTTTATTTATGTAAGTAATTATGGATGCATTATTATTGTCTGACTTTTCAACGTAACTCAACACTTTATTGTCAAGTAAAAAAATAACTTCAAAATTGTTCTATACTCACTGTAGCAAGTAAATCCATCTCCCGTATATCCCTGTGGACAGATACACATAAATGATCCAATTGTGTTGACGCACTTAGCTTTGGGGTCACAGGGAAACTTGTCGGGCACTTTGCATTCGTCAACATCTAACAAAACAAAGCATAGATGCCGAGATGCATAGATAATTATAAGTCACAACAAGTTATATATATATATATATAATCACAAAATAAAACATATATATTTATAAAATTCTACTGTCACTCATATGTATTATTTTTTTTTAAAGTGATGGAAATTGTGATATATTTATTGATTTACAAAGTTGATATATATAGGCTATATATGTATATTATATTAAAATAAAAAATACATAGGCCCTATATGTGTCATAGATGCTTTTTTTTATATAGAAATTATTCATAATATTTACCTTACATAAATTTTATGCTATATATTTTTTGTACTAAACTCCTTTATTCAATAAATTATTTAAACTAATATTAAAAAGAGTTGTCCCAATTTTCCATCTAAAATAATCAATTAGGAACGTTTTAATAATATAGGCCTTAATTTTTAGGCAATAATTGTTCAAGACATACATTTTCATTTGAAACATAAATATTACAATCTAAATTGACACGCATCAATATCTACAACAGCTAAAGCGTGTAAAAATCGACAAACACCAACTCAGTGTAGCCTACAGTGAAACTCTGATTGTTATTTAAAACTTTTGAGGAATGTTGGTTAAACAAAGGAAGCGATGTTGATAATTATAAAATTTTAACATAAAATATATTTCAAATATATTCAACGATTAACACATGGTACTACATTTTTCAACAAATAGCACTAAATACGATCACTTTGTTCTATAGTAAGTTATATAGTTATATAGCATATATATCATGTATAAATTTAAGAAATTTTACTTTTATTACTTAAATAAAGGTAGATAATTTGCTGTTCAACAATTGTATGCAGTTAGTGTAGCTTGTTTAGAAAGTTCATATAATATTCTGCAGAAAGTAATATTACTGATAGATTTCACCTAATGTTTTTATTGTACAGATAAATTACTAGACCAGTAATACTGAACGTGTTAGCTCGTCTTATATGCTTTACCTGGAGCACACTTAAACCGCAGTTGGTAATCTTCACACTTTTTGTCAACGGTCTGGTCAGAATTCTTGCAAAGTAGGCCGGCGGTGGAACAATTAATCTGGAGCACCTGTGAAGTGGGAATTTCCCGACCGTTGCGGCGCAGGCGGCATTGAGCAGCGAGCGGATTGGAACAGACTTTGCGGTATTTCTGGAATTCGGTATAAGCACGGATTTAGAATCTGTCTGACTGAATTTTACTATTAAATATTCTAGAAACAATGCAATAGTATTCCACCTTTTTTCTTATAAGGATCGAAACATTTGTAACTGGTCTTATTTTGCTAACTGCTTAAAATGTGTATACAAAACCATAAACTCATACCAGTAACAATCATTACTTTTCATGTAAAACCAAAAATATCACATATGTTGTGTTAATTAAAAATATTATCATATATAGGTATATGTTCATTAAATAATTTATAACAATTTGGATCCTAAAGTCACCATTTAAAATTATTTACATCGTAATAATTAACTAGCCTGATCCCCAAACTATCAAGGTTTGAATGTTGAACGATATCTTAGAAGTATTTTAGATTACTCTTACCATATAGGCACTTATAAATCATAACCTTATATATAGAATTACACAAATTTTTATAGATAATTGTTATCCAATAAAATTATTTTAAATAGGAACCACTAGTCTAGTGTATCTATAAGTATATATCTAGTATATTATATATATATATAGTATATAAGTATAACTAGGATCTAAGATCTAATTCATCACATCAACATGTGGGACATAATGGTATCTTACCTTTCTGATGTTTAAATGACAATCATAATTTATTTATTTATAATATTCGGATAATATTGTAAATTTCATGATTATATTGTTAGTGACTTATAGCAGAATGAATTAATCGTCTATATTATATTATATTTAATAACTCTCTTTATATAAATCATTGTTTCAATTGGAATTTAAAATTTTAGAAGAATGTAATCGGGATTGTACGGATAGATATATTTTTTAATAGTATCGTTTTTTCTACTGTTTTCATGTTTTTTGTATATAATTGTTTTTAAGATTATATATGTATGCTAAGATTATTTCCGCAGCATAACATTCATATAAATTATAGTACCATAACTACATATTTATTTAAGAAATTAGACTAAATTTGGTAAAAATTAAAAGCTTAATTGAAAATAGCATCTATTAAAACGTTGCTATATCATATTATTTAAAACATAGAATTATTTTTATTAACTAATAAAACACTTTTTGTTATCATTTTTATGAATTACTGGACATCAACAAGCAATACATTTCATTGATGTTGTATAATATATAAGCGGCCTTTAGTAGTTTTTCTCGTGGTTTATTGTTAAATTTTATGAATATAGGCAACTTTTTATAATTAAAAATAATAAACTAATGTTTATATTTAACATAACATATAATATAACAAACCCCCCAACATATTTATACATTTTCAAAGTCATCCTTACATAATCTTTTATTGTGAAATAAACCCACTTATTTTGTTTAGTTTTGACTTTTACAATTGAAACAGTATAAAATAAATATTCAGCAATTAAAATGTTAATATTTTTTAAACATTTGAATGCTCGGTTCATTTTTTTATTTTAATATGTTATATATGCGTAGACCTACTGATTTTACTTCACAATATAAAAACAATTCATTTCAGCTGGTATACTAACCTTCCTAATGTTTGCTAGAGTTTCATCTTCATACTCCCCTTTTGGTTTATCTGCGGATAACCATCGTGTCCAGTAACCCGCTTGGTCTTCCACTTTAGCTTTTTCCTTTTCCTTCTCATCAACTAAATTTTAATAACATGCATAATTCAAAAAGTATATATATATATATATTACCTTTCATATTAATTGTTTATCATGTATAAACGTAATAATTGTAAACGGATTCATTTCTATAATAAATTAGTTTCTTTTAATTTTGAATATATTTCTGTCATAACTTGTATCATCATTTCATCATGTAATACATTACTGTTATGTATAAAATGTTATTTATATACATCACGTTACTAAATTAATAAACTTGAAATAACATTTTGTGGCTTAAGTATAACCATATTTGATTAATATAAAAAAAGGTATTGATAGACATTAAGTAAAATAGAATTATATTTTAGAATTCTTAAAATTATTAATAAAATACTTTTTTCTAATAACCCATATTGTATCTATTTTCGGAATTTATTTGTAAAGAAAAATTCAAAATCGCGTTGATTACAAGTATCTACTGAGAGATACAACCAAATGAAATATTTTTATTAAAAAATTTTATCAATAAAAACTTTAAAACTCTTTAAAGGTTAGTATATTGTGAATGAGATAATAATGTTGCAAGATTTATTCAAACAACTTCAGAAAAAATTAAATGTGTAAATTATGGATGTATCTTTGAATTGTAGGGTGTTAATATACTTAAATATTTCAAGCTTTTATCTTTCTGAATTTAAGAAATAAAAGCATGAAATTCATACAATAGCATATGTATATAAAGTACACTAAATACTATAGGCTAATACATGTTATTGTTAGCAAATTATATAGAAATAGTAGTTCTTTATAGTTATCATATAAATATAATTACATTTAAATCACACCCTGAATATTTTAATAAATGTTTAACAGTATTAAAAAAAGGGAAATGTTTTATCAACGTATAATTTGAAATAATGATTTTGACTGATAAATGTATTTTTTATAGTAACTCTATTACATTTAATTAGTTAATAAATAGTTTTTTAATTATCTATAATATAGCCTCATTGACGCAAAAATATTTATGGAGTTTAATGTTACATAAAAGTTTAATATTATTAATATTAACATTTATAAAAAAATAACAAAGATTAATCAAACTATGTGATTGTATAATAACTAAGAATTGAAAAGTGGAACTTACGGTATTTGGTTAAATTTTTATCTGGCATATTAACCTGATCGCAAATATTTACTCGTTGCAAAAATTAATAAGACAAATTTCAAATATGTATACTATATGAAGCGTTTAATAATCTGTAATAAATGGATAAAGTTGATAAAGCGAAACTATTACAAATAATATATTTTTTTTAATTTGGAGTAAATAATGTGTTCTAATAATTATCGCACATTTTCTAAACAAATCTTAGAAAATTTGATAAGATATTGCAAACAATATTTATTCTAAATTGAAATTTATACATTTTATTGCAGCTATACAAACATTATTATATATAATTAATTAACATTTTTTAATCAAAATAAGAAAATACGATAAAAAAATTTTTTGCGTACAATTATTGTTATCATACAATTTTATTATATAATTTTATTTACAAATTCATCATACCATGTACGATTTAAAAAAATTGAATTTTCATATATTTATTATATATTATTTATTTTATTATACAATCTGTCTGTTTTTTTCATGTTTCATTTTTTTAACTTAGAAAAGATTATCACAAAACTATGTGAGATTGAATTTAGTGTCAAAAGAAGAAGAACACGTAAATATTGTAATGTTTATTTTAAATATTCAAATTATTCGTCGAAAATGCATTAGAACAAATTTATATAATGTTTAAAAGACATAAACTTTCTAAATTTATTAAATGAATTGGAACACATACCTTTTTTACATCTGAAGCGAACTTCAAAATCAGGGCATTTTTTCCCCAAACGTTGATCTACATCGCGACAGAGTAGACCTACTTTTTTGGTGCAGGTAACTCGTCTTAGCCAAGTTGGTATACTTGTTTTATCGACACCGTGGCCCACCGGTCGACATTGAATTGATAATAGTTTGTCGCAATCTGCTCCAGTGGGAAATGCCTTCAAACAATTTGTTTAAAACATATATTCTACGTAGCAACTGTAGCAAAGATAAATTTTGTTTATTGACGTATAATTTATTTCATTATTATTTTCAAATTTATCTCAAATTTATTTCAAATTTATTTCAAATTTATTTCAAATTTATTTCAAATTTATTTCAAATTTATTTCAAATTTATTTCAAATTTATTTCAAATTTATTTCAAATTTATTTCAAATTTATAATTATTTATACTATATTTTAAAATGTATAACCTTACATTAAACTAAATACATCATATACATCAGACAGTCATCATACAAAAAAACTAGGCTAATCTGAATAGTTTTCAACTGTCATCTTATGACTTTTTTATGTTTTAGTTTGTAATTTAAATTATTTTTAGATAGACTTTATACACAATAATATTAGGATGCTGTAAACAATTTCCAACCATTGAAACCTTGACTAAGTTCGACTATTGTAAATAGGAAACCAACGTTACAATGTATTCAATAGAGTACGCATTTTCAATAAAGTTAACTATAAACGGTAAATATAATATAGAATAAATTACGTTCTTAAAATAAATATATAATATTAAGAAGGAAATATAATTTATGTTTAGATTTATAAATTACATTTAAAATTTTACAGGAAGTGTTTTTTATTCACTCAATTTTACCGATTTTCATTTACTAAGTCCAACCTTTCTGAAATTATCCCATTATTAAACGACATATGAATTATTATTATAATACCGAAATATTTATGTTATGCCGTATGTGTCATATACCAATGAGTCTTGAATTTTATTTTATTGTTCTGTATATTGGACATTTACAATATATGAACATTAAAATTGAATATATTTTATGCTATACATTTTATTATTATGTAAATTTTGACTGTTTGCTGAATTATACTAACAATACATATTATTATTGAATCTTTAAAATCCTATTAATCTAATTGCAAGTATCCTACATCTAGATATAAAAAGTAGGGGGCGCTTCTCATCGACAGGGGTGTCGTGTTTATGAGAATAAGACACTGTTCCTCCATGTCATCATAAAGTACGCTAACCCCCCC
>JAUZND010041189.1:0-20971 GCA_034780555.1 Coelogynopora nodosa
CACCGTGGGGATTTCAGGGGACTTTTGATATGTGTTTTATAATATATTTATGCATCTTTCCTGAAAAAATCAGCTTGGTACCAATTTTTTCCAGGTTGAACCTATTGCTCTTGGCCTATTAATTATATCATTGTAATATATAACGCATTATTAACTGAATAATTTCATGGTTGTATTTGCGGTATCACATTTTTGAGATATTGAAGTGTGTTTCGTTTAAATAATAGTTTTTTGTACTATATTTTTTAAATCTAATTTATTTTAGAAACTCGTCCCTATGGAGTTGGAGGAAAACAATATACGAAACTGATTAGTGATCTAGAAGGATCACTTGGAACTGCAGAAAATTTAAATAAATTGAAAGTTTGGTTACAGAGTAATTACGATGTTCCTAAACGAGACCTGTTCTTAGCTAAAAAGCTTCAAGAAGTGTTGGACTTAATGCTGCAGCGAGATATTATTACAACCTTTCATATTGAAGCACTCTACTCTTTTAATTTGGACGATATTTCAAAAGCGACGATTGAAGAGTTCATGGACAACTTTTCACAGAACCAAAATTCGCTACATTCCCGAAGTGTTCAATGATGAATCTGTTTTTTAAATTAACCTTCATTTATTGTGTTGTTCTAAATTAAGTAATGCAAATTTTATTTAAGAAACTCAATGTTCTTCTTCAGAATAATAGCGTATTGAATACAATAAATACTATACGTTCGGTTCATTACGGAATTGTCCTATTTAAAACACGAGTATTACAAACTCCATATATACACACTGATTCTATGATATTATTGATCTGGTTTATCAAAAATCAACCAATTTAAAAAAAAATACTGTATCGTTTTGTCAAACATATTTGTTGTTAAATGAAAGACATTGAATTTAAATGTGTTAAATCCGATAAAACAAATAAAATGATTAGATGTTTCACATAACATTAATTAAAAACAGATTACAATATAAACTATGTAAATCCATTTAATGTTTCCGTCAATTGGCTAAGAAACAGTAATTGTTATAACTTATTAAAAAATGTATTTGTAAGAATAATTCGATTTAATTATATTACGACTTGCTCTAATCATTTACACAGTATACAAATATGTACGTCTATATCTATAGTTCTAATGGTATATTAAAAGTTGGATTTAATTAATCCGATTATAAAAAATAGATAATTATTGCATATAAATTTCATATCATTTAATTTATAATGCTTCTCTGGATACTTACTAGAGTACTTTCGATCTAATTATATCTTTTTAAAGGTGTATATGAATGAATTCAATAAGGTCGAATGGGCTAGAGTAGTCAAATAATACATTAGAAATATAAAAGAAAGAAAAAATCGTTTACAGTACAATATTCAGAATATTAATCTAAAACTTCATGTAAAGGGCTTTTTATAATCCGAGTTTTATAAAGGTTGAGTTGGTCGTTTAATTAACATGTTAAAATTGGTGCGGCGAACTTATGTCAACCTATGATACATGTTTCTAAACTTCGTGTTGTTAGTTGTAATTATCTTAATTTTCTATTTAAACGCTAAATTAATGATTGAAGATGACACAGATTATATGTATTACATTATACACAGCAATTTTTAGACTATTTAATTTGCTCTAAATAAACATAGTTGAATGTCTGTTTTAGTATATCTTTATTTTCTATATTATAATTCGTCGATTATGTACATTATTTATCTGTTTGTTAAATACACGTTTCAGTATAATTGATTTGTTTTGATATCTTTAATTTTTCTTAGTCTACGGAAGTATTGCTTTGGTTTGATTTAAAAAAAATAGTATGTATACAATGAACAGTACTCTTATTAAACACTAATATATGTTAATAACAATAGAGCATAGCTTTCTTAATACAAATTGTTCTGCTTTATTTAGGATAGGAATCCTTTTAACCACTATAAAGGCACATCCAGTAGGCTACAAAGGCAGGTTTGTCTGTCGCCTAAATGGCCTTTATAGCGGCGTTCTACTGTATAAATATTTGAAATTGTCAAAATAATAATCTACCTGTCATGATATAAATTTCTATAATTATGAATATGCATTTTACAATTTAGGTGATATATATGAAGTATTCTTGTAATATTTATACTGATTATACATCAGTTTTATATAGTAGAAAAAGTAGGCTCTCACTACCGTTTCAAATTATAGAAAGCAAGTTCTGATTAGGCAGATATTAGTTTGCTGGATCTTACTGTATATTTAGAAAATGTATTATATTTAAATAATATTGTCATCAATGTATCAAAAAATCTCTGAAAACTTGTTTTGGTTTTTTATAAAAAGTATTTCGTTAAATTGGATTTTTTCATATTGAATCGATTAAGATCCTCTCTTTTTTAAACGCTCATAATGTGTTCACATTTCAATTTACGATTTCAAATAGCCATCTTCCGACATCACAATTCTTTTAAAGTTTTCTTGAGGTAATTTGGGGAGTAAGGAAATCTTCAAGAAATTCATGGAGGTTGCTTTAGCTTGGTTCACAACAGCTCGTCAATTTGTAATATGTATTGGAACTGTAAAACGTGTTTCAGGCACTTTTTTGGTTGGAATTTTTTCGGACAAACTCGCTCCGTAAGTACGTTGAATCCAACTTACCAGCTGTCTCTAAACTTAAGCTTTCAACTATAAAAGAAGCATTCCGGCTCTTAAGAAGTTTTCTTTTCCATTTCACCATATTTGTGGGATTCGTACTAGTTATGCGGTAGAACAATTTATGCCAAATTATAAGAAAGTGATACGTGTCATCCTTAGCATTATTTTATTAATAATTTTTATTTTATAGTAGTCCACAATCCACATGCTTTAGATAACTATTATTTACTACTCTTAGTACGAATGTAATATAACGTATTTATATTTTACAAACCTTACTTCACACAATGGAGTGCATTGTTAACATCTTTCCATCTCATAATTCAAAATAATCGAATATATATTTTTAATTAATATTATTTCATTATTGATTTATAATAGTAATCTTTGTGCTCTTTCTAGTGGTATGTAATAATTATATATTAGATTCCATAGTTTGTATGATTTAATTAAATGTAGAATCAATAAAAATTAAGATAATGTTATCTCTTAAGGTAATAAACTGTTACTTTTGGGGCCAATATTTTTTTATGCTCAATCACTACTCATTAATTTTTATATTAGCAACCAGGGGCGGATTCAGAAGTTTGATAATATTCCAAAAAGGGCACTATTAAAAAAAAATTTATGACACACATATATACGTAATAATTCATATTATAGACCCCTTATTTGTAAAGGCACTGACATTTGAGGGCTGAATTCGTGTCGTCAACCCTGAAAGACAATTGTGGTCTTTGATGACAACTCAAGTAATTGCTCATTGGGGACCACATTATTAATATTTTAACACTATATTATTATTTTTTGTAAAAGTTGTTTGGAAATATGTTAGATCAAATATTATGTATTTTAAAAGTATAATTAAATGGTATATTAAATGGTATAATTAAATGTGAAAGTCCTACTTGCTATTTAAGAAAGAAAACAAAAGAATATGGAGCTATTTATTTAATCGAAAAACAAATTAGTCATTGATCATTATTATTATACAACGAAATACAAAGGTCCATTTTTCTTTACTAAAATATCATCTATAGGCTATCACCAACACCTAATCTAACAACATCTATCACCAACACCTAATCTGCAACATCATGCTATAAGAATCTCATTATTGTTTTAAATGTGAATACTATGTGTAGAAAGAATTTTTATAGTTGAATAAGTCGATTAGTTAGTAAGCCTATAGTAATTTTAACTAATACTGTATATAATGTTATGTTGGTATGAATTAGCTTTTAAGTGTACATTACAAAAGTCAATGTGTTGATGTTCCTACATTTCGATAATAAATGGTTGTTCAATATGTTATTGTATTTTAATATAGATAATATTTAATTTTTTAAATTTACATATAATTTTGTTCATTTCCAGTTTCTAAATGCGAAATGCACTCTGCTTTAAACATTGTGATCCAGACATCTTAATCTACTGTTTTTCATCAGATTAACTTGTCAGATACTCTATTTCTTGTGCCACCTTTCCATTTGCCTGATCCCTTCAAATCAGCTCACAATCAACAGGTTTATGTGGTTCTCTGCCCACAATTAGGAAATTTTACTGAATATAAAACAATAGAAGAAATTAATTTGGAGTATTATTGTTGATTCAAAGGCCGGGTCAAGTATTTCACTACTCTCATCTTGGAGATCTTCGTTCAACTGCAAGCTTGGAAGAGTGTCTGGTACTTAGAAGTCTCGATTTTGGAAATTGATAATTTAACACAAATATTTGGGATAAAATTCTGCCTCACCGTTGTAGCTACATTTCTGCATAATATTTTTTGCAAAGTTTGAATCTGACTTCAGTAAAAGTTCCCTTGACGCGGCTATTGTCAGAAAAATTCTTGACGCGGACAAATACATACAAGTATACAAACAAGTTAGAGAAAATGTCTTCTTCAGAAATAATCTACAGAATTGAGAAGAACAAAGTTGAAATTTGTAAATCAATTAACAGAGCACAACTTATTGAATTAATTGATGGAATGAGTAATTGTTTTTGTTTTTCTGAAAAGGTAAGTCATAAACAATTTTCAGTTTTAGGTAATTTTAAATTATTTAATATATTTGAAAACATTTTTGTTACTTAAAGTACGTCTATTTCATTGTTTTTAAAAAAAATTCTTCAAACAAAAAATTATTAAAACATTGGCATCTTACAATCGTCGTCGTCAAGTATCGTACGCTTCCAGCGCGTTGATGACACCATATCGAAATCCCAACCGATTCCTAGCCAGGGCTCCAGCCTCTCTTGCGTCCATATTCAGCCACTTTTTGATCTTGTCGATCCATTGCGTTTTTTGTCTGCCTTGAAGTCTGGATCCGTCAACTCTTCCTTCCATGATGAAATATCTCATCATATAACATCATATAACATAAATAACTCTTCCTTCTATCTTACAATAGCTTTCCTAAATTAATGTTCCGCAAACATTATAGTGTCGAAGGCCACACAAAAAGCTAACTAATCGGCCAACTCAATTAAGTACTGTCAAAAACAAGCTTATTAAAAATGTGTTATATTTTTATTATATATTTCAAGTCAATCGTCCACCAGCAACCTCCTAACGGCCACATGTGACCAAAAAAATCCAGTTTGCAAAACACTGCCTAAGTTATTTTGTCATAAGATTGGCAATGTATTTACAATTTATAAAATATCCGACAAATGATAATGTATCTTGTTTTTATTTTATCCGATTAATATTTTTCAGATAAAAATGTTAACAATGAATTGATGTTTAACGTTAAAATAACTATTCATAATCGGTTTCATAAAAATTTCATTCATTAAAATATATTATTACTAACCTAGGAACAATTCTATTTTGAAAACTGATAAGATAGGTATACCCTTTCCCTATGCGAGCTTGGCAAATTTGTACTTGTTTTTCATTTCAAAATTTTTCGTTTAATTTTTAGCCATATTTATTATCACATGGTTGATTAACTCTTAAATGTCGTTATCAATATTATATGGAAATTCAATTTTAAATGCATTTTGTAGTTTTTGTCAATTTATATTATATTTCACATATATATTTATAATTAAATATCATGATTTAAGATAATGTTATAATCCATATATTTAATTTAGTCTCAACTTCAAGTCGAATTAAATAGTGACTATCATCGTGCCTCATTACTCGTGGACTATATGTTATTATTCATGCCTGCATTGAGGAATTCAAGAAGAGGCTAATTGATTCGAAATGTACAAAAACATTACAACTAATATGGTCAGGTAATTAAACAACTGAATAAACTATTTTATGTGTCTTTTCTATTGATATTATAGAATGCAGTTATAATGTATTGAATATAATTTTTAACATTGTGTTGTGGACCATTATAATGAAATTACGACCAAAAGTATATCTTTTGTGATAATATTTTCTACTAGTTGAATTATGTAATTATAGTGGAAGACCTATTTATACTTTATTCTTTTTTTAGATGATAATGGGATTTTATATGGTTTTGAATATGTATTTATTCAACAAATGAATATTCGTACCAATAACTTTCGTTATTGACTAATTATTTTGGACTAAACAAGTATTACCTAACCAATCTGGAATTGGACCGATTTACTAGTTCGACAATCATTAAACGAATAATAAAATGCTTTATTATTAACTCTAAATAATAAGCAGGGAAATTTATAATATAATAACTCAATTTTATGTAAAATAGCAAATATCAATTAGTTATTAAAGTATGTATAATCAAAAATCAAATATAAGATTGATAAAATAATCTGAATTAAGTATTGTCAAACACATTGTCCAGAATATATTCTTATTACTGCTAATATTGCTCCTTTGGTTCAACATCCCACTGGCAGAAATAAATTTGTTTTAGTTCTCCATCAAGTATGTATTGCATTAGGGTACTGTGCCACCGAATCAGTGCAACTGACTTTCATCTCTTAGATCAACGTTCAACAACCTACTGTCAGTCGAACAACCTGGCAAGTGAAAAGTAATGCTGTAGCGATATAACGATATATTTGTTATTTATTTTGAAACAACAAAAATGGTTTCATAGCCAAATATGAAATACCAAACATAATTAGTACAATTGATTGTACTCAAATTAATATTCAATGGATTTCTAGTGAGAATCATCTAGTTCTAGTGGGAATATTTAAATCGGAATCAGAAATAACACATAACTTTCAACTCTTTTGATACGTATTCTTTTGATTTTATGTAATTTTTAAATGACAAAATAATAAGAAACTGTATGAAAAAACTTACAATTAGATAAACAAGGAATTTAGAGTAAAAGGAACATTTTACAGCATTAGATAATTAATAGATAGGAGACATACATAATTCTATTTATACACAAGCAAAATGTGCGGATTTAATACAAACTACAATATATTGTAAAAATACGATTAAAGTATA
Organism: Coelogynopora nodosa; assembly: GCA_034780555.1. Lineage (NCBI taxonomy): Eukaryota > Metazoa > Platyhelminthes > Proseriata > Coelogynoporidae > Coelogynopora > Coelogynopora nodosa. The sequence goes on from JAUZND010041189.1 coordinate 7,051, forward strand.
CATATCTATAATAGATGATTCTGACTGGTATACTACATATCAAGTTCAACAATTTAGATATGAAAAGATGGTTCATGTCGCCAAAACTAATATGAAAATATTATAATTTTATAAAATAATAATTAATTTATATATTTTAAAAATTATTAATTTATAATTATATATAAAAAAATAACTATATTATAATTGTTTTTATTATTTTTTCAGATGATTATCCCAAGTCAACAGAATATGCAGGTAATAATTAAGCATGATAAATTATTTAAAAAAAAAACTATTATAAATTATTTTATGAAAAAGTATATAATATCGTCATTAAGTATTATTGAAATATTAATGCGCGCGTGAACGCTTAAGGAGATAGGTTGTATTGAACGGAGTTGTTCAGGTAATAAAATTGTCAAAGCGCATCTAAATAAGTTTCCAATTAATTTTTTTGAAATATTTAAACTTCCGTAGGATATATGAATTTTTCAAAATAAATTAAAAATAATAATTTAGTTTCACTCGGCCAGAAATTTATTTTGTCGAACTTTAATTTTATAAAGAAATACACTGATCTATAAATAATATATATTTTAAACATAATTAATAATTTTGAAATAATATTTTAATATATTTTCTCACTTAGCTATTCATTTTGTATACTTATTTGATATAATGTTTTAACCCCCCCCCCCCATTTTTTAAAATAATTTATAAATAATTTATGATTATCAAAATTACTTCATCATGACTGTATTGCACAATATTATTGGTGTCCAATATTAAAGGTAAAATTGTCAAACATATATAAGCTTGTTTGAAACTTTAATTGAAATTTATAAAATGCTTTCCAAATTGCATCGAAAATGAAAATATGAACATAGATTAATTCAATTTATTTTTCGGTAGTTTAAGACTGACGCTGACATAAACCAAATTTAATTATACTGGTTTAATCTATGATTCACTTATTCACTGTACTGATCAGGAGGGTGTTATTTTAGTATGTTTATTTTACGAAATTTTCTAATGTCTCTTTTTAAATTTTTAGTCATGTTGAAACGATTAATTTATTCATTTTTATTATCGTATTAATTAAAGGGCTTTCTTTTATTCGTAACACAAAACCTACCATATGACATACAATATCTAACAGTGCTTGCTATAGGCTACGCAGAAGAAATATTTAAAAATGTAGAATTTAGTTAAAAGTATTTTGTTTAGCAGTTTTAAATTAACCGATAAAGAGAATCGATAGCTGACTAAGCTCCTACTGATGTTAGTTAAAATATTTTTGATAAATTGGTTGAAAGTAAAAGTTTACAATAACCGTAAAAATGCAAGCAAAAATACAATACTTGATTTATTTTAATTGTTGACAAAATATAATTATAATATATATAAAATATAAGAAAGTTAACAATGGAGTAATATTTTATAAAATGGTTTAATTAAGCGTTTATGACTGTAATTTATTAAAAAGACTGTATTCTTTAATCTTGGTGTCTTTGAGTTGATGGTGTGAGTATGTTGCACTATCCTAATAAAATAACTTATAAAAGTGGGTTGAGTGTGTAACTCAACCCACTTTTATAAGCTATTTTGTTTACTAAAGGTTTATTTAAAGATTTTTGAAGCAACCGATTTTTTCATTAGCGTTGTTTTATTTATTATATTTATTATAATTATAGTAATATATTATTACAATTATTATTTATTATCAATTAATTTGATTCGAGATCAATATATATGCTCCATTGTATTCGAGATTTAAAAATATATCTACTAGAGACTAATATAAGCATACCTAAACAAATATTACTTGGTTTGTTTGACATTTTAAATAAATTTGTGAAAACCAGTCTCTGGTGAACAGATTTATTAATTGCAGCCCTGGCGATGGAGGAGCAGGGATGGGGTTATTCTAAAATCCCCTACAATAATAAACACCTTAATAATAAATATGCAAAACTTTTTTTATATAGTTTACACCACTTTATAAACTGTAGGATTGATTCACTGGACGTCCGCTCTAGGCTAAGGTGGTTAGTTTTTTAAAAAATCACTAGTTTCATTTTTGATATACAAGTTTCTAAGTCTTAATTATTTTATATCAAAGAATTATATCAACATATGAATTTCAATAGAAATTCCATATATTTTTATTAAATAGATGACGTGTGTTACAAACATTTAATTTATTAAAATTAGTAAAATCCGATAAGTTGAACTAAATATAATTTAAGGTTCTCATGTAGTCTAACTAATATTTATTTGATTTGTGAGTTTAGGTTAATTGACTTTTGGATTCAGTTTTAAGATATATGAACTTCCAAAAACCTTTTCCTTTTTATAATAAAAATGTATTAAAGGGTCCATTACATTATTGTAAGAGATACATGTAAAACAGTTATAAATTGTGATACTATGTTATTTATTTATTCTGTTCATCACAGATGGAATTTTCGACGTGAGGTTTTCACAAACAACCGCAAATTTGTTGGATAAAAATTCTAGTATTAAAATCCCATAATAAAATTAAAAGATAATTTTTTTAGTTTTTTTATATTTACCTTAACTGTTCAGTTAAACCAACTTTCAAAACATTAATAATTAAATAAATACTTTGACGATAGCATTTCTCAAATTATCGAAATACGTTCTGTTTAAATGTAATAATGGTTACTTGTATAATCTATTCCATTTTTTGAATATAATTTATTTTAGAAACTCGTCCCTATGGAGTTGGAGGAAAACAATACACGAAACTGATTAGTGATCTAGAAGGATCACTTGGAACTGCAGAAAATTTAAATGAATTGAAAAAATGGTTAGAGAGAACTTACGATGTTCCTAAACGAGACGTGTTCTCAGCTAAAAAGCTTCAAGAAGTGTTGGACTTAATGCTGCAGCGAGATATTATTACAACCTTTCATATTGAAGCACTCCAATCTTTTGATTTGGACGGTAATTCAAAAGCGACAATTAAAGCGTTTATGGACAACTTTTCACAGAACCCAAATTTGATACATTCCTGAAGTGTTGAATGGTTAATTCATTTTTTAACTTGCATCCTATTAAGTAATGCTAAATAAAATGATGAAAATTTCAATGAACAGCTTCCTTCTTTAATATATTATAATAACGAACTGCACTCAATAAACACTATAATTATTATTGTGAACTTTGAAATCAATGTGCAGGTTAATTAATGTCACTCTTATTAGTATGTTCTGGAAATATACGTTCACCATGAACCCACCATATCTGACTATGGCTGACAGACATTACATTTTAGAACTAAACTTTTAAATTGCTACTTATGCTATACATTGCACATTCAGCACTATCTCAAACAACTTATTTATTAATTATAATTATTATCGAATGTTATATTATTTTCGCAGTTATATATAGGGGCCTATCAGTTATATAACAGTTATATTCACTGTTATATATTTTTTAATGTTATGTTCATAAATAACATTGTGTTATTCCACAAGCCTTTGTTTTGCGATTATTTATTTAGATTGGCAAATCATCTTATTATAATGATCTTGTATAAGTAATACTTTATTGTCATACATGTTTACATTAATTATTAAATTATGTTGATTTAAATAATTTAATTAATTAAGTTGTTAAATGCAATGAAAACACATAAAGCTTCGATTTCAAATTAGTTGTATTGTGATTAAATTTAAACATTCTAAATATATTTAATTCTTTTGTGCATTCACAAAACACTTAAATTGTTAACACTTGTTTAGCATTGTAATTTATTATTAATACGTTCATTTGTAAGAATAATTTATAATGTTTTCAATGTATTATTTGACTTCTCCAGGTACCTGTTAGAATGCCTTTATAGTGTATATTATATATTAATAAATGAACTCAGTTAGATCATTAGCGCTCTAATACTTCATGTAATCAAATACTACATGTTTCACATATGTAGACATCGTACAGATCTGTTTAAAATATGTGCGTTTTTTGAACGGTGAGTTAGGCCTTTTAGAAGTTACCTTAAATTATATGTTGATACATGTTCTTCGTGAAGTCAATTCATTAAGTTCATTTCAATTTTTCTTAATTGTTTGTTAAAGTCTATTTTTTATTAAAATTATGTATAGATTATTTATACTTTATTTTTCCATATTTTAAATAGTTGATCATTTTCATATATTATACCGTTTTTTAAATACACTTTACTTTTGAATATGTTTTTTGTTTTAATGTCTCTTTGTTTTCTTTCGTATTCCTTTGTTTTTAATATTTAAATTTTTTTGTTATTTTTTATCTTTTGCCTATTGACAACATTATTAGATTTCCCTGTATAGGGAGAATAGGTAACCATGTTCTGAAAAATTTTCGTAATGAATTTTGACTGCATATGTCTATAGGATAGCTTTTTTACAGTAAATTTTTTCTGACTGGTTGAATCAATTAGATTTGATTTTGTCTGATATTTTCATTTGGCACAAATATTTTTAGTTAAAAATACTATTATTAAGTGTTATTATGACAAAATAAAATCCGTATTTATCTTTTGTGCTATTTTCGAATATAAATTTATATGTTTTATTACTAAGACATTATTTTATTTGTCAATTAAAACATACGTATTAGAGATTAAAAATAACGTATTTTAATTTCAACTCAATTTTAATATAGGACACTAGAAAACGTTTCATTATAAAGTATATAATACTTTGAAACTTAATGTTTTCAGCTTGTGTGACGTACCCCTCTTACATTTTCTATTACAAAATGTTTATAGCATTTTTATTTGAACAATGACTTTAGCTGCCTAATATGTTTAGTTGGCTAATTTAAATTATTTAAATAAATATGTAGTCATTAAAATGGCATCAGATTTGAAAAAATTTGATAAAGATACATAAAAATATATGCTAATAATCAAATATATTTTCAATAATATTGTAACTGACAGTAGGAAATGTATGTTGAAAAAAACTTATAACGAAACTTGTTTGCATAAAATAGTCTTTAAATTTTAATTCAAAGTTTTTAAAAATAAATGACAAACAATTTAGGGCATTAATAAATATTAATACGATTTAATGAAAATATTTTACATACCTTTTACTTTCGTTAATATATGTATATAAATACTGTAAATTAACTTTTAAAATAGTGAACAACGCCACTGTTATCATAAAATCGTTCTATGTACAGTGTTCATATTCAATGCTAAACATTATAATTGCTATAGTATATCGTTTAATAGGTTTTGTAAGAATATTTATTTAGTAAGATTCGAAGTAGGAATATGAACTTATAAACTACACGTTCAATGCATATAAATAAAATATTTTTAGTTAAAAGTCCTGCTTGTTTAGCCTCTTATAAACAAATATGATACATACCATTTAGAAATGTTAAAAAATATGTAGGCTACACTATAAAAATATTTACATATTATATTGTATATTCTTACTCACAATATCTTCGCGACATGCGTTCTAACTTTGAACTTTGTTATACTGTATTATTTTGTTTTGAAAATAGTTTTTAATAAATAGTCGACTCAATATGATGAATTATGTTTTACTGGTGCCAAAAAATTGTTATTGTGACTCATAGCAAATATATATATATTATACAAATGAATATGTGTATTAATTAATATTTGATAAAAAATAAGTTTATTATATACAGAGCTATCCCTAATTTCTTCACTTTCTCTATTTTCATTAGTTTTTGTAATAATAATTTTTTTTTACATTAATAGTTATATTATTCAATGGAAACAAACGAACTTAAGAGGCGCATCGAGGATAATACAACACGTTTAGCGGAATCTTTTTCAAAAGTGATGTTGGAAGAAACAATAGATAAAATGAGCTATCGTTTTTCTTGCGGTGAAACGGTAATATTTGTTAAATTATTATTTGCTTTGCCCTAGGGAAGTGACTAATTTTGCATGCTTTTCGATTTTGGATAATATTAATTAACATTTTTAACTTTTGGTTAGTATCCATTTAAATTCTACAAAACTATTTTTTACATAGTAGACTAGAAGTTAAAAGCGACATCAAAACATGGACCATGTTCTTGATCAACAATTAACATTGAAATAACCTGCAAACATTTTTATACTGTTTTAGTTTTAAAGTTGGACATCACTATATATATATATGTATATACTGCTCTTGATTCGGACTTGTGGGGGTTGTCAATTTCACCCCGTACTTTTAAAGTGAGCATTGCTCCTAGAAAATTTAACCGATCTTTGTTTTAGTTGTGCCTCGTTTTTCATGGGCGGTCGTTTACGTGATGTATATAATTTTTAATAATTTTATTTGTTCCAGTTTATAAAGTTATTAAGAAAATTTAAACAATAATAAGTAAATTGTAACGTTATAATTTAATAGTAGTACATACAAAGGCGCCAATTAACAAAATTATTTGTTTAATATGTGTGCATTGGCGTGATCGATTTATGTATAAACGATTGATTTCCTACTTTTAACAATAGTTGTTTACAGTCTTTACAAGAACGAATTTCTAAAAATCTGTTCTATAGACTAGGTAAACTGCGTTAAATACACATTTGATTTGTCATCGTGTCATTTTCAGACCACTTCATCTTTATAAACTATATCAAGATTTTGAACAATTTTATTTATATTTGTCGGCTTGATGGTAACTTTTCTAAATTTTCCATCCTTTTCTAATTTTTTTTGATTTCTGGTTCCCATAACTAAGCATTATTTTAATAGTGTTGTTATTCCACAGCTGATTTTTTATTTTTATACAAATTCTTAATTTCATACTCAATTTATTTTCGTTATTGCATTAAGGTAAATCCTCTCATTTATTCAATTGATTGTTAGATCAGATTAGATAAGATCATACCAAAGCAATTTCTTTTCAGAATAAACCTTATTTTACACAAAATTACCTTGAACTAAATGCAAATTAATTATATTTTTGAATTATACATTTAAAATGTCATAAAGTTTGTTGTCGGATCGTTATGCTTTGATCATTACTTTTACATTACAAAAATATTGTGTTTTAATATGTGACTTGTTTGATATTTACTATACACATGCTAGTTATTATATATACGATAAACCAATAAATTTCTCGATATAATGTAAAATAAATATTTTCGGACACTTAGGTTCCAATCAAGAGCGTAATCTGGATTGAAAAGATTTATATCTCTATTTTAAAAAGCGTTACTAATCGTTTGAGTAAAACAAATGGTTGTACTTTTTTCTATTTAATTTATTTCAAATATGCGTGACCGTGGTTTATTCGTCAGGGTGTATGTAATACATTCATGGACACTTTCAGTAGTGAATAACCATTTATATTTATGTGTATAAATTAATTTATATTTATGTGTATAAATTAATTCATATTTTTTAATAATTTTTTATAATAGCTGCAAATATTTGTTATCTTTTTATGAATATTAACAAAATATTGAATAATATGAATATTAACATAATTTAACTCTATAAACTCGAACCTTTTTTTTGACAGTAGTTATTTAATAAAATATTTAAAAAGCATTAAACTTCATAAAAATGCATATCGAAATTCTAATTTCGTTTTTTTTTATGAACAAATATATAGATTAAAAATATTAATATCTGTATTTTACGAAGTCATATAGATATTATTATGTTTTCGATTTATTTACTATAATTTTGTCATAATATATTGTAAGATACTTTGAACATGATTGATTATGAAGTAGCAATTATTGATTATGAAGATTTAACATGAAGTAGCTTTGAAAAGTAGAAAAATTTGCGAACTTTATGTAGTGTTTTATGTCGGCTAATTTTCCATGATGAAATGTCTAAATTCTATTTAAATTAATTACTTTGAAAAATACAGTAGGCCTATAACATTCTATATGTAAAATATAATTTAGGGTAAAAGTATTCATATTTAATGTTGCTAATCTATTCGTTGTATTATATAGATTACCGTAGTACTTTGTGTGAAAAAAATAATTTTTGACATTTAAACCTAATTTTTTTGTTATCGCTATATTTTTTCAGAGTTCTCTAAAGGTTGAAAATCTTTCGACGTATGACAAAACACGTAAACTTATAGAAATTGTAGTTGGCCATGATGATGAATGCTGCAAGGTGTTCGTGACCTGTCTCCATAGAATGAAGTGTACTGCTGTCAAAGCAATAGACAAGCATGGAGACTATGCGCCATGAATTTGGTGTAGTTTAAAAGGGACTATTAGTGAATATTATATACATTATTAAAGTAAGTTGATGATTATTATTATGTTATCTATAATATATCATTACATAAAAATAAATTTCTTTACGGTTTACTTATTAAATATTTTTTAATTGTGTTAATAATTTTTCTACCTATTTAGAATCATCATATGCTGTAACCTTAGCATATTTAAGCGCTTTAGTACCTACTATGTGGGTAGTCAAATTTATCCACATGCCATAATTATTGATGTAAGCAATAAGTTTTCAAATTTATTTATGTGGTTAAATGTTTTTGTAATTATTATTTACTTTCAAAATTATGTATTTGTACTAAACACATTTATTCATTATTTATTTATTTATTTATTTATTAAACACATTTAAGTGTTATATATATATATCCTTAATGTTTCTAATGTATACACTGTTTAAGTTAGGCTTATAGAATACCTCAATCTATATTATATCTCTACGTTATTATATCTAATATAAAAAAATGTTAAAGATAGTTTTAACGATTTAAAATCTAGTGATATATAATATAATAAAATTACGTTTTTTTATTGACCGGTTTGGTGCTGAATTAAAAAGCCTAATTTTCTATAAAAGATTAAACAAATCGATAAATATTTATTTCAATATCTAATAAAATATGGCTACTTGTTCAAAAGATTATTCTTTTATGTACCTGTGACCATAGAGTAAGTAGACTATAATTACTATTATAAGTATAATTACTCTATGCCTGTGACGACTTTTATGTCGATTAGTAAATTATACTACAAAAGATGGAAATTTAGTCGGAAATTAATTTTTATTACATATAAAGTGATCTGTCGTCAACTTCTTATAATCATTTTTGAAAGCTGATAAAAAATAGACAGATTCTGAATATATCATTCCACTTGATCTGGGGCTTTTTTTTGGACAAACGTTTAAAAGTGTTGGTCAATTTGCTTCCCCCTCCCTCCTGGGTCCTTTAAGGATTGTTATTATAATGCTTCATAAAGTCATAATTATATCGTATAGTTAAGTAAAATATATTAATTTTCATACAATTTAAAAAAAACTGAGGATGCACATAATATCTTTCTTACAATAATTAACGTTTTTATGTTTATGGTATGTTGTGGGGTTTAATAGTTCAGTTATATATTATGGTATGTGGGACGGTTGCCTAAGTAATAGTCCTAAGCCCCACACTATACCAAAATGGCCTTGTTGTTCCATTCTGACTTCGGCTTAACATGTTTCATAATCATGACTTACCATCTGATCATTTTGTACGACTGTTACATTGTGTATAATTATTGTCTGGACTGCAGTTATGTTATTTTTGTTTAAATCGAATTTATTGGATCTTCGAATATAAAATTTAGTATTCTTAATCAAAATTAAGGTTTCTTTAATGTAAATAAATCTACCGCTACTAATCTGCTTAACTCAATGTAGCTCATGATTTCCTCTTTTTAAACCCAGTTGCCCTTCTCTTTGTCTGATTCACACTTATTCATCCTTGTGTCCTTATATATTATGTGTGTTTATGTAATTACTTTTCCATTATTGATAATGATCTCTGGTTAAGATCAAAACTGTCGATTTTTATTTAATAAAAAAATTATTTTTAACATTGTGGGTATATTCTACTATAATGTGTAGTATATTAGTTAAGATAGCTAGTAAATTTCACTTACTAAAGAATGAAAAAAAATTATGGAAGATTCCAATCTAAAATGTTAAACTATTCTAATTGTTATTGTTGATGTCAACACCATTGTATTTATTTGTCCAAATTGATCTGGGGGATGGGGGGAGATATTTTTTAACGAATGTGTTGTCTTTTAATAACCTTCTTCCCCCTCTCCTAAATAATTGGTCACTTTTAAATATTGTTAAAATTTGACTCTATGATAGATGTTTATCTGTTAAATCAATTTTATCGATAGCATTGGCTAAATTTAGTTTACAGTATTTACACAATAACTTGACAGCTTTCTTAAAATTCTTCAGGAAATCATAGGTGGTCAGTAGTGTACAACAAAAGGATTTTTGTGCACTAGAAGTTTTTACATTTGTTACATCTAATTAACATTTACGTCTGTTGCAGACAGACACCTTCTGTCAACTTAATTAGTTTTAACTTTTCAGATATTTTAAGAACTTCATCTTTTGTTAACTGAAGTGACATAAATCAAAGAAATACATAGAATTAATTATCAAATGCCATGAGACGTGTTCAAAATATGTATATAGTAGTAACAAAGTAATACATTTTAAGTAATATATTGATCAGTTCAACTGCGTGGATCTAGTTTTTAGATTTTCAGTACTTCAACAATGCACCATGCGTCCTTTTAAATTTCTGAAGATTTTTTCTTTAATCATTCACAAAATCAACATATATGTATATCAGGTTAACCTACTTAAGTAATTTGTATTGCTTAAAGCAAATACATTATCGTTTTTAAACTACTGTCCAAAATCGTTCTCCTGTGGTACTTCAGTAGCTAAGACATTTAGTCACATTTAGGAATAAAATCAATGTCACACATAAAACTCGACTGTCATACCTAATTTCCATTATAGTTTGAGGGGTGCTCAAAACTTGGGGGGTAGAGAGTCGTTTTAAATATTCTCTGAACATTTTTTAATTATCCAGAAAATTTGCACACGAAGATGCTGTTTTAAGAATTAATAATATAAAAATAATTGAAATTATCGAATAACCACTAACCAATTGATACTCATAGTTGATGACAAATAGGGTTAAACATTTTATATCCAGTTCCACACTTTATAAATAAGCACAGCTTCTTATCTACAATAGTAAATTTAACTTACTTTCATAATCAGTAGCTGCCTATTTATTCATGTTTCTTTACATGCTGTAAAACTTTTTGCAAAATTGATACTAAATAAGAGTTTTATAAATTTATGAATTTTATAAACAGTATTTGTTATTGAATACACATATGAATAAACATATATTTGGCATAATCTGACCAAAATTTACTTGGTCAGAATTTGATGAAGTACTTGATTTTAAATGTTCTATATATATGAACTTGATATATGTCTTTTTTAGTAAGTACACCAAATTTCAACAAAATTAGTTTTTTATTCTAAAAAACTCATCTGAATAGAAATTTCCACATTAATAATTCGATCTAAATTTAGGGGCTTATCTCTATATGGGGATATGAATTTCAACAAAATGATTTGTATATAATCAAGTTTTTAATATGATCTAAAATAATATTTAGATTAACATTTAACATTATTCTCCATTATGATCAAAAACGTGTCAACATTTTTTTAATTAAAAAAAATTACACTACTCTAAATTAGTAGAAGAATATTGACAATTTAATTAATTTTGGTTAAATAGTGGTGTATAAGCAATGAAATTTGAAAAATGTTTGAATTTGTAATGGCAATATAATTCTAGAATTTATTTGATTAATATTTAAACAAATATATATACCTATATCTGTATATTTTTCAACTCTTATTTACAGAAAGAAATTCGTCTGATATTCATCAAATCATAATTTGGCCTATCTTATTGTCTTGTTTTATTCCTCCAATGATAGCTATTGTGATTTTTATCACCATTTCGTTGTATTGCTATTATATACCTAATATTTCCTTTTTTGTGAATAAGTGTAGTATCGGTGGTGTAGTTTATTTCGCATCTAAAATGTGTAATTTGTAATCTATATGAATCAAATTGACTATTTTTCCAGCAATTATTGTAAGTTGTTATGGAAAATGAAATTGGCATTGATCACCCTATCATACACATGCAAATTTATTTGTAGTTATCTATATCTGTATTTTTATATGCTGATTTTTATTTCTATATTGTGTTAAATATATATAATTTCTACATTATTATTTTCAAATAGATCTTCTATTTTGTTAGATATTGTGGTATACCATATGATATGTTATATAAATCTTACAATGTTTTGTAATTTAAATTGGTAATAGTGAATTAAAATTTGTAATTTAGTTATTTATTAGTCAGAAACATTTATATTGTTATAATTTTATTGCTAATATTTTCAATTTTAATGTTTTTGTAATTTTTTTAAATCGGTTTGCAATAACAGAGTTAACCCTTCGTCCGTGGAGGGGGTATTCTATTTTTTCTCAAAGAAAATAAGTTTTTAGTTGAACGATGTAATGTATGACTCTGATTTTTTTTTACTGAGTGGCTAAAATACTTTTATCGAAATAAAAAATATAATAGTAGATTTTCGAATAAATCAACATATTAACAAATATTGAGTTCTTAATGAACTATTTTATACATATGTGGGTATTATTACTTACCGATGATATTAGGAGGTAAAACTTGCAACAGTAGAAAAAAAATGTATTGTAAAAATATATATTTTACTTGAATTTTAAAATAAATCATTAAAATATTCATAGAAATAATATTAAAATAGTATATATACTCCTTATAGCTTATTTATATAAGTAGTACAATAATATAAATATACCAACTATAGTGATATGGATTTCATAATTTGGAAACAGATGCAAAAATAATCAAGTCAATTGGTTGCATTGATCAAGAGTTATAGCATATCTGTTTTTTTACCATAGTTTTCCTAAACCGTATAGTAGCTTATGACGGAATCGGATAATAAATTATTAATTTATTTGAAAACAAAATTAGCTCGACAAGTCGTAAGAAGAATACCAAATGTTAGCTTAATCAGATTATAGAAAGTTTGTTTTTCTAGAGGAGTCTTCACGGAGTAAACCCTATCAAATATGTTAATTATCAGGCTAGGGATATCATTTTTATGTATACATAAATTACAATTATAGGAATTGTAGATGACTTATATACGAGTATGCGCATCTCAACATAAAATACACTCCTACATTTTAAATGTTATTGTAAAATAATTTTTAAATTCGAAAAGTAATTCAAATGAATATTACATTTATCGAGAAATAAAGTAGGTTATAGTTTATGTTTAAAAATTTGAATATGCCAAACAGAATTATTATTCTTTTTTTTAAATTCTGGATAATGTAGTTACCAAAGAAACTAAATAATGTTTACAATAAATATTTAGTATCTTTGATAGTACCTAAATAAATATTTAATATATTTTATAGTTACTCTATAATTTAAAATATTTTACTGGTTTGATGCAACGAAAGAGTGTATTTTAGTGGTAAAAACGATCATTGCTTAAATACATATATCAGGCCTGCCAACTGTCCCAGTTTTACCGGGACAGTACCGGTTTTTAGGGGCTGTCCCGGTTAAGTCGGAAAATGTCGCGGTTTTCTAACATTCTAGAGTTATATTTTTTTAGTCTATGTTTTAAGCATTTTGTGAAAATTGCCAACATTTTTTACGCGCTACGAGCGATTTAATGTAAGTGTTTACTTTTCGATTTTGTTAACATCTGTTTTCATAATCTATGCAAATCATCTAATGCAATATTTGTATCTTATATCAGGTATGATATACCTGATAATACCTAATTTAAATACTTAATACCTACTTTTGCATTATCTATTTATCCTATAGCTCCAAAAATAAATCCGTTTTGTATTAAACTGTATTGGTTTTAAGTGATTACTTCATTGTACATGTAGGTTGTCCGGAAAAAAATTTAGTTTTTTTATTTCCAAATATCTATTAGTCTTCAAAATTTCGTTTTATTAATCCA
>JAUZND010041200.1:0-20970 GCA_034780555.1 Coelogynopora nodosa
CATTTTTATTTCGAATTACCGCCTAAGCAAATGCTTATTTTTCACTAAGCAAAAGCAATTTTTAAAGATATTTTTTAGACATTTCGATTTAAGCAAATGCTAACTTTAAAAAAAATCTTAAATAATAATCTTATTTTTGTTAGCATTTGCTTAAAGCAAATGCTTATTTTTATGCATACGCCCTATTGTCTTTGGATACACATTCTTTGAACCGCTCTTAATGGTAAATTGCAGACTAATTTGAATGTTTGAACCGCATTATACTAATAAATTATTGTTTTATGATATGAATACGACGTAAAGTCGAAACTTTATTATACTGAAGTTATTATCGAACCATTTTGTTTTTATTTTGATAACATAATAAAACTTTAATCTGCACACACTTATCTTAAAATTTATAAAAACTTATTAGAAATACTATTAACCTAATTAAAAATTCTTACTTATACGAATTACGCTAATTACGCTATATTATGTTATATTATAATTTAATGTTATAAACAATTTTTTTTAATATATTACAACAAGATAAACATGTTTCGTATATAGAAGGAACCGTTTTAATTCATCTTTAGCATTATAAATTATTTATTTGAAAAAAGTACGTTTTATACTATTTTATATTTTAAGGGAAGTTTAATAGTTTTTATAAAATAGAATATTTGTTTTATAATTTTCTTCAGTTTACTAATAAGCTATATCATTACTTTTTTGATAATTATGTTGTTTATGCATTTTTATATGGACTATACATATGTTTATTGTAGCTTTTAATTTTGATATATATTTTCATTTGTAATTTGTGTTATATCCCTTACATAAATGTAAAAACCAGTATATTTTCTGTAAAAAAATAAAATAAAGTTAATGTTTTTAGCAAATCATAGATCTTTTCATTTAATTAAAAATTTAACAAACTATGGATTATTGTGTAAGTATCCATTCCTTTTTTATGTATCGTTTCATAGTTATGATGTCAAATTGTTAGAAATTAATAATTCATTAAAGACAAAGTTTTCAGTTCATTTATATTATAATTTTCGAAATACCGGGCAAACATTGTCGAAAGTTATATTTAAAATATTTATTAGTTAGTAAAATTATTATTAATAAATTAATCAATCAATTAAAATATAACTCATGATGATGTCATAATCATTTATTAATTTATTAATATTATTAATAAATCAAATAATATATTAATGATCATATAATCAGATAGTCTATAAGACTATATTTATAAGTAAAAAATACAAACTTGCAATAATTTTTTTATTTTATAGTTGAACTTTATAAACTATCCATATTTAATTAATAAAAATATTGATTATACTATATTATATATAGACATAGTCATAGATTACATTGTCATTAGATTATGATGTGGTTCACATTTTCATATTTATTCACTTGAGTCTTAACTTTAATTAAATTTAATTAATTTAAAACTTTGTTTATTGATGTTTAAATTTATGGTTTTCATGATATGTATGGTAATGGATATATTATAGTATTACTATTGTCATTGACTATAATATTATCTATTGAACAACATATTATTATTAAACTTTTATTGCTGATTCTGCAGCTTGTAAAGGGAAGATTACATTGTTTTCCTTTATTTATTAAACATTAATATAATAATTAAGTAAAAACAAATGATTAATGATTTGGATATATGATTTTGAAAATTTAATCATATTTATTTGTATATATTACCAATAGAGCATGAATTTACATATTAAACTTAATTTCTGTATTCATTTCCTGATTCATTTCATAATTCATCTAGACTTAGAGAACCAAAAGACCTATGTACAGAGTCAGAGATGCACTATACACCAAAATGAAGCTGAGAAATTATATTATATACAGGCATGATTTTTTTCCATATGTTTTGAGTTCAAATGAATTATTTTTCAGAATCGTTCAAAACTGCAATAAAAATTCAATGCCAAGGGGATGAGGGTTATCATTAATAATTGTTGCCTCCTGGCCCATTTTAAATGGTCTTCTGATTACAAACAGGGTTCATAATGTGTCAGGGAATCTGGAAAGTCAGGGAATTTGATATTTGTCAGGGAATTTGACCAGTGACAGTGTCAGGGAAAATTTTTATATTAATTGACAAAATTGATAAATTGTTGAAAATTAAAAAAAAAATCATTCATTTGAGAAAGCATAACTGGTATCTATATAAGGTGGCTGTAAAAAATGTCAGGGAAAATGATTTTGCCTAACTGTTATGAACCCTGTATAATAACATATGATATATTATACTAAATTAACAATTTATACCAAAGTTAATTTTTTTCCATAATAAAGTTTCAAATTATATTCAGTCATTTTGACTGATATTTTATTGGCAATGACTACTTTACTGAATTACCAGTAATAATACTAAACTACCAACCAAATGAATAAATGATGTTAATGTATTTAAAGAAAAAACAATAGAATAATGATGTAATGAAAATAAATAGCACATCAGACTTACACATAAGGGGGGGTGGTTGTACCAGTTGTATGACCCCATTTGAAAATATGGCGCCCTAGGGCAAGGAGCAAGTGTGATGTGCCCTCAGCAATGACAGTCTCCTCTAATAGACTATGTGACAATCTGATTTTTTTCTTCCACCTCCAGAATTCTCTTCAGTTCTTGGACAAATTTAATTACTATGTGTTAATTCTTTCTAAGAGTTTCAACCATGACCATTGGAATGAATCATCAAATTACTAATAACATAATGTTGTACATTTTACAAAAAATGCATTTAGTTTTGTAACAATAATTTTTAGCTTTTAGATAATCAAGAAATTTATATAGCAATGTATTTATAATAAATATGATTGTATTGTTAAATTTAAAAGAAAAAGCATAATTTTTATATTATAATATCTTTTACATATTCTTTGGAATTATTGAACCAATCACATGCATAACTGTCAAAAGATTATTTATAATTATTTATACATATTATAATATTAAAATTATGCTATTATTTCAAATTTAATTAATTTTACTAAATAATGAAACATGGCTTATTATATATGTGTTGCTATATAAATTATTTGTTTATCTAAAAGCTAAAAAATAATGTTATATTACTGAATGCATTTTTTGTGAAATGTACAACATTATTGTATACTTTTTATTGCTATATATAAATAATGCAATATTTTTTACTGTTTCTGAAGTAGTAACACCTCACACAATTACCTTTAAATAAGGAAAGGGTATGTGGTTGCTCAGGGTTATTTGTCAATCTTTGATTGTTCTAGCATTATCCTTAGAAGGCTATCTGATGAGTTAAGGAATTCGAAATATCGAAATATGTTGTAGTAGCTTTTGATGAGTTCTTGAACAAAGTGTTGAACATTGCATTACTTAAAAGCACTGTACACTATGTTGACAATTGCGTATCATTCAGTTACCTATTTTTATGATGTGTTGCAAATTGATTTTAAAATATCGTCAGCTAAAAACATGTTTTAAAACTCGCTTTTTTCTAAAAAAATAAATGCCTTAAATTTTCAATAAATATCTTCATTTTGCCTTAAATTATCATGGAAAAAATATTTCCTATACCGCTGGAGACCCTCATCTCATTCTACTGGGATTTTTTCTTCTGCACCATATCATCAAAAGCTTGTTTACTATGCAATTATTATTCATTTCATCTCAGTCCAATTTCTACAAAATGTATTGTTTTCATTTTAAAATATGTATAGTATATTTCTAAATTTTTCTCTTTTGAATACATTGGCACCCTCTTAACTGTATTTCTTGGATCTACAAGTAAGTCAATATTGTAACTACATTTCAACTAATCCTAATTTTTGTTTAAAAAATTGTGAAATTTATTATATTGATACATCAAGTAGCATTAGAAAATCTAAAGGACAGAAATACCAAAAAATGAAGTTTGATTCAATACTATTTACCATTAATAATTTTTTATCAAAGGCTCATCTCACGGACAATTTAATATTAGTAGTATAGGTAGAGTGGATTTGGCAGTACAATTTGACCATTACTGACTACCATACCCTCCCCGCCGCATTTTATTATCTGAAAAAGTATAACTAGAGAAGCTTTTGTAACTAAACTTTATTCTGCTTCAATCTCTTGACACAATCGGTCATATTTGCAATTACTTTGCGTGTTCTGCGGATATTGCTGAGCCTGTTAAATTTTGATTTATAATACTGTGTAATATATTATTTATTCTACTATTAATTACATTAGTTTATTCCTTTTACTTTTTGGATTAATTCAATTCGGGAATAATTTTAATTTGCTTTAACGATGAATTCTCTCTTCAAAAATATTTAAGATATTTCAAACTAGTATTGAAAATGAAAACAGTAATTTATTGGAGGAGGAGAAGGGAATGAGTTAGGTAGAGTACATCCAAAGAATAAAATACTATCACGGAGCTGGCTGGCACAATGCTCAACCGTCAACTACCTACAACGTCGCCACCTATCCTAGCAATTCCATCTCCCATTCATTCTAAGAATAATGAATATAATAATGGGTTGTTCAGTTTGAACAATATATATCGAAAATCAACACAACTTACCCTGAACAGATAGATTCAGAGCCAGGTGTCATCGATAAATTTTGTGCATGTCTTTATCCTACAGTTTCAGATGTTGTTACTGATCCCTTATAAAATTATTCCATGATGCAAGCAACAAGTTATATCATTATATTTCGGATCAGGTGCCCGAGACTACAAACATATTTATCGCTTTGCTTTCAGATATTCAAGGTTATTTTGAAAAAACTTAATGTTGTCAAGACAGCTATAAGTGCTGCAACATCAAAGGAACTCGGAATCGTATGTAGAAAACGACGTCAAAGTGCTTTCTCCTCCTCATACTCCACCACAACCTCATCGGCAATCCATCAGTCCACCGTTTTAAATCTCTAACATGAAAAGTAACTTGCAATGTACTTCGTGCTTTGAAACCGGATTCACTTAAATTAACACATTGAATCCTACCTTTCACGTGATAATCAATAAGTTGGAGATGTATGTAAAATCGTATATGCGTTGTATTTATAATATATGATGAATAATGTAAAATTTACTCTGTTATTGTTTTTTTACAAATAACCGATGAAGTTGATGCTGTAAATCTCAAAGTCTAAATTAATTGCGCCAATATCTGCTGCTAAACCAACTATGTTAGTGAAAAAACTGCAAAACTACTAGAAATCCTTTATTACGACGCACCGTCGACAGGTTCTTACGGAAGCGTCAAAGCGCTAACCACTGCATCAAATCTTCACACGTACACCCTACACGAACCTTGAAAATATTCCCGAGAAGGAGATATATGACACGAGAGAAGGATATGCCACATCAAACTGACCAGGTAGATGCTCTTTATGCTAGAGAAAAGAATGGTTATCGATACATGTTGACATTGATTGATTTATTTTCACGCTATGCGTGGGCTGAATTATTGAATAGTAACTCAGCAGACGACACAGCAAAATTGCTGAAGAAAATTTATTAAACGAGTAGAATAATTCTAAAATATTTAAACTGATGCAGGAAAAGAGTTTGAAAATAAACCTGTGTGAATACCTTAATTCTATTAGAGTGGAAACATTTAGTATTGCAAGTCTATTTAAATCGGCCGTAGTTGAGCGTTTTAATCGCACGTTGAAAAGTCGTATGTGGAGCGTATTTACTAAAATTGGTTTCTATAAGTGGATGGATATCCTTCCGAAACTTGTTCACTCTTATAATAACTCTCCACATGGAAGTTTATAAAACAGACCACCTAGTGAGATAACTAAAGAAAATGTATGGAGGAAAACAAAAGAAGATGAAGAAACCTACATTTAATTTTGATGATCGGGTTAAAGTGTTTAAAGCAAAACAAATATTTGATAAGGGATGCCTACCAAACTGAACAGAATAAGATTTTTTTTCAACTCAATCGATACCAACTTTTCACCCGTTATGTATGATGAGCTACGTGATCATAAATAAGAAATTGTTCGAGGATTGTTTTACAAACAGGAACTTCAATTAGTTATAAAACAAAAACGATTCGTACCGAACCAAGAAGG
Organism: Coelogynopora nodosa; assembly: GCA_034780555.1. Taxonomy (NCBI): domain Eukaryota; kingdom Metazoa; phylum Platyhelminthes; order Proseriata; family Coelogynoporidae; genus Coelogynopora; species Coelogynopora nodosa. Next base: position 6,098 of record JAUZND010041200.1, read on the forward strand.
TTATTCGCAAACGTGGACAAGGAAACGACCGAGAAGCACTGGTCAAGTGGAAAGGTTCTAAAGACCCAGATTGGATATCTCATGAGAATATACTTGATGGAACAAAATAAACGCAGTTTTTGTGTGCTATTACCAACAGCGAATATGGAGAATATGAATTTGGAATGCCTATATATGTTGGCAGTAGACGTCGTCAAATTGTACAAATCGAAATTTACTAAGGTTACATGAGGCGGCAAGTTGGAGTAATCACATTTGGATTTTTGCGACGTCTTTTAACCTCATTTCAAACCTAATCTAAAAACACTAGGTCCGAAAGTTGAAAAGAAGGCATTCAACATTGCCTCTCATGCTGTTAGCGATTTGGTGAGTGAATATATCAGCAACATTCCAGCGACTCTTCGAAAGCAGTCTAAAGCAAGACTTAATAAACTTAGTGAACACTACATTTAGTCCAAAAAATTTACAGTCAGGATGGATCAGGTCGCCGAATCCGTAAATCAACTCATCTAGAATATAGGTCTGCAAAGAAACAACGCAATACTGCATCTACTAGAAAGCCTATAAACAAATCAAAAAAGAATTAGAAGACTAATATTAAAATTACGCGAGATATATTTACCAAGTAATATGTCGACTGCCAATACTGTCTTTGAAAACTATTGTTCGACTTTAACGATATTACTACCAACGGAAAGAATTGAACTACCTTGGCGAAAAGGTAAAGACAAAACGAAAAAAACTACCAATTCACTACGATTTAGATTTACATAAGAATAAGAAATTAGCATGTCGTTGTCTATACTTTCAATTAAAAACGATGTAAATGATATCGACATGAGTAAAAGTGAGGTCGGTGTGTTGCCTCTCGACCAGTGCAGACTGTTTTGGAGAAAGAATTGATATCAACTATACAAGCCAACACTCCAATTGTAGCGGCTAATAAAATATATAGTGTTAACAAATTTATGCATAGTCTATTCTCCAATGTATCACTAACGATTGATGACAAGCATGTGGATGGAGTACTTCACAAGTATCACTATCCCAGTAATCTACTCCTGCTCGTTGAAAATGCGAAAATGTCAACTATTGGCATCAGGCTATGCAAAGGATGATACCACTCTAATGGAAAGTGATACCAACACAGCACTTCTAAAACGACTTGGAAACTTTACAAATACCGGCAATACAAGATAATTCTACAGACCAATTTGTTTAGATATGCTTACACAGGGAAAATATATGATCAATCAAACCAGTATTTGGTTCAGATTGGTACCGGGAATACCCATATTGACAATATTATCATTAAAAAGAAACGATTCTTTACGTTCGTCGTATTAAAATTGATTCAGCTGTGCTATGCATGAATGATTCAGCACTGAGACATAATGCAATCTATCCTATTCAGAGTACTGAAATATTGTCATATACCATATCCAAAGGCGATCTTTTTCACTCGAAGGAAAATATGTTCCGCGTTCAAATTACCAAAGTTACTTATCGTTGGTATGGTTACAAACAAATTATAAATGGTGACTGGACGTCCAACCCGTTCAATTTTCTACATTTTAATGTCAATCACGCAGTTTTCTATCGGGAAGGTGAATCTATACCAGGAAGACCGTTTACATCTGACTTTGGAAGAAACCTTTTCACTCGTAAAAATGTGAATGTATTTACTAGTTTAGAGCAATTCAACATGACCGACGACATCGGAATCGAACTAGCAAATTTTGGTTCTGGGTATACACTTTTCGAGTTCAAATTGACGCCAGATATTCACATGTTGCCAACTCAATCGTAAAGGCAATCTTCGGCTGGAACTGGAATTTGCAAAGGGTTCCGTAGACTATTTCAAAATACACCTATTGTGGAAGAAATCATGGATTATGTCTCAAATAAAAACCGCTTATGCAATGTTATGTAATTCTTGCGGTAAATTACCTCAAGAGGCGTTCGATAAACATATTCACAACCTTGAAAAACTGTATTGGTATCCTGATTAGACTTAAATCAGTTAATGATGCAAATGACTAGGTATATGATTTCAATTGCTGAAAAATGTGAACAGCCCCATATTCGACTACCCTCAAGTCAAGATATACCGATCTTAAGGAACCTACCTTTGAACCTATCTACAACTGGGAACTGTTACTGGTTCGATTATTATGAATCTGATAATGATGCTAAATCAACTATCAAATTTTCTCTAAATCGTATGTCCTTTTATGAACGACTACATTCTACATTTGTATATAGTTAATGGCCACTTTACATCACAGACATAAAGAACTGAATCATTAAGACAAAAAGTCTTTACTTATCCTAGAAGTTGAGTGTACCAATAAACAAAATAAAGTTTGAATATATATACTTAACCAAATACACCTATATTAGGATATGTATAATGTCTTAAAATATCTTTTATTAAAATTATCTTACACATTTACTTTTTTGCAGTGTGCCGGTGTTGCACACTGATCATTCTCTTCCTCCTCTTCTGAAATAAAGACGCCGCTGGCTTGCCTCCTGATATAATATTTTATAAATTTTAAATAGCACGTGCTATATTTTAAATCTTTGTTGCCGTAGTCACCACAGAACATGTTTGTTGCACGAATCACAAGATGGTACGACACTGATCCAAAATGAAATGAGCTGGTATATTTTCCCCTCGCTAGTCGAAAGCTTCAAAATTCAGAGCCAATTTTAACCACGCAGTCTCGCTCTTCGGAGTAGGTAGGTCTCAATTTTTCACCACTGCTGTTGGCGGAGAGTTGTCGCAGACTTCTTCAACCTTGGATTCGAAGAATTAAAATGTATATTGCCTAAAAATGCTCGCAGTCATCACCCTTGTTAATAGGTTAGATACCATTTTCACGATTGTAGACCCCTAATTTCTTCTCCAAAATGTTGGATCTAATAAACACTTGCTCTTTTGACTGGTTGTATAATGTACGTATCGCATTAAGCGTTTTGCCGGCGTAGCTCCTTTCCTGGCGATCCCTGTAAAAAATTGACTAGCGTTTCCAATCGCAACGTGTTTCAGATAGTTTTCCACATCCGCAGCCACCATGACAATTTTAGACATGTTGTTGACTCGACAGTAAAAAATAATTAAATGTGAGGTCCCGAGAGCATGCCAAGTAATTGCAACTACTATCGTTTGTGACAAGAGATGGAAGCAAAATGCAATTTGCTGTGAAAGCTTCTCTATTTATACTTTTTCTGATAAGAATATGTGGCGGAAGATGATGGTCAATAATTTGTCAAAAGGTCGAAGTGTCGCCGCATCCACTCTACCTATACTACTAATACTTATTAAGCTTTTTTAATTATTAGAATCATATTTTATGAAGCATTCATTTTATGATATTTAATATGTTTTATTGTAATATCAGCATAAAAAGGTAAACTTATAATATAGACATTTACATTGTTAATTGTAAAGGGGTTGTAAGTATGTATATAATATATGTAAAGTATGTTGTTACATATGATAGTATTCTATCTGATATAATTGTATAAATAGTAAATACTATTTGTCAAGATTCACCTGTACAATTATATCTAGTTTGCTTAACGCTGATAATGAGTTTATCATGTTATAGAGGTACATAAAACCTTTGTACAATGATCAAGGTGATACCGAATTAAGCAACAAAGAAAAGGAATTTAATGTAAATCATGAAAACGAAATATTTCCAATACGAAATCAAGAAAGAGTGTGGGAAAATCAAACGCCTCCTAATATTGGATGACGCAACACACAAAGTATTTCGTGAAAGACCTGGACCAGAGCCTCATGTGTGTCCAATTCAATTAATGAATCTCTAACATATTTTTTGACTGACGATATAATCGAAGCAATCCTTATTCGCACGAAAAATAATTGAAATCACAATGATATATTGGGATGAGGTTGATCATATTAAGATCAAATCATTCTCTGACATTCTGTATGTTGTGGATGTTTTGAGAGGTGGAAAGCAGCGACTCGATGATTATTGGGACTCAACATTTGTTCAACCATTAATTATTGCAGCAATGTCAAAACTGCGTTTCATTTATATTTTGAAGCATATTTGATTCGATGATATGAACACTTGTAGACAAGGAATTGCAGAAAGTAAATTGACACCAATTCGAGATATTTGGAATTATTTTCTCATAAATTTTTGGCGGTGTATCATTTCTTTTCTTTACATGAGTCTAGATGAGCAGCTTGTACCAACAAGAGGACTGTATAGACTTTGAGTGTAGATGAGCAACTTGTACCAACATGAGGACAGTATGGACCTTGGGTGTTCATGAGTGTAGATGAGCAGCTGGTACCAACACGAGGACAGTATGGACTTTGAGTGTAAATGAGCAGCTGGTACCAACACGAGGACGGTATGGACTTTGAGTGTACATGAGTCTAGATGAGCAGCTTGTACCGACAAGAAGACTGTGGACTTTAAGTGCACTAGAGTGTAGATGAGCAGCTTGTACCAACAAGAGGACAGTATAGACGTTGGGTGTACATGAGTGTAGATGAGCAGCTAGTACCAACACGAGGACAGTGTGGACTTTGAGTGTAGATGAGCAGCTTGTACCGACAAGCAGACTGTGGACTTTAAGTGCACTAGAGTGTAGATGAGCAGCTTGTACCGACAAGCAGACTGTGGACTTTAAGTGCACTAGAGTGTAGATGAGTAGCTTGTACCAACAAGAGGACAGTATGGACTTTGGGTGTACATGAGTGTAGATGAGCAGCTGGTACCAACACGAGGACAGTATAGACGTTGAGTGTACATGAGTCTAGATGAGCAGCTTGTACCGACAAGAAGACTGTGGAATTTAAGTGTACTAGAGTGTAGATGGGCAGCTTGTACCAACAAAAGGACTGTGTGGACTTCGAGTGTACATGAGTGTACATGAGCAGCTGGTACCAACAAGAGGGCTGTGTGGACTTTGAGTGTAGGATATGAAATAAACCTCATAGAATAAAGCATCAAAATATGGGGAATTGGAGATTCTGAACTGCAGTTATTATATCGACGAAAATGTTTATTTACGGCTACGTGAGGTTAACCAAGGTCACCGTGTTGTTACACAATTGACTCAACGCTTTCACAATAGTGGCAGCGACATAACATGTGATCGCGTTTTTGCTAGGCTTATACCTCTGTGTAGGGATCTATTTCAAAATGGATAAACGATGTTAGGAATTACGCAGAAGAATACACGAAATACCACGTCAATTTACATCAACAAATAATCGCGAATACAATGTACATTATGTATTTTGATAAAATGATTCCATTAAAATTTGTTCTTATGTTGCTAAGCCTACTAAAACTGTTACAGTGACTTCGTCTTTACACTTTACTAATAATATTGCTGGTGAAGAATATTTCCGAAAACCTGACTCTACTGGATTACAATTCGACGAAATCTGCAATGCAAATTTCGGTTCGCAGAAAAATTAGAAGTTGGCCTATTGCAATATTTTTCAACATCTTGGATCTAATCTTGCTGTTAAGTAGATGCATATATAACATGACTTCTGCTAAATCCTAATTAGTAAGGAACTTAGAGAACTCATAGACTTTCGATATTGTTGAAGCAGTAATAGGGAATGAATTGATAGAGCCATGTATCAATCGATATGCTGGACTGAACAGACAAGGTGCAAATCAACCTTTAGTCAAGATAGAAAGGTTATTCCTCAATCAACACTTTTAAGAAGAACAGCCTTTGAATGAAAACATTGATGACAATTTTAGAGGAAAATACATTTCTTGTACAATAAGAATGTTTATTAAATGTACGTAGTGTAGAAATAATGTTTGCAAATGGCATTCACATATTGTTTGTAATAATTGTCTATGATTTTTACCTACTGCCTCTATCTATACATATTGTATGTTAGTTCCTATAATAAGTTCCTGTAATACCTAAGAAGATATACCTATAAACCTAGTTATTGCTATATATTATCTTAGACCTTTTGTGTTGTGTTATCTTTTCTGTATTTAGGTAATACGCGTTAAAAGCTTAAGAGACAGATAAATGTATATTTAATTTACACTCTTTTTTGGAAGTGTTTTGCTAGAAATTCGCTTCGGAATTAGGCTACCGCCGCTGTGGTCAAGGCAGACGTTAATGTTACAAAAACAATGTGAACTAAATTTGGTTAAAGAAATTTTATCAACAGTATATGCTTGTTGCTATCAAATGAAAACTCTTGGGAAATTATCTACATTATATCAAGTTAATATGTCAAATTTGTTTATTGCTTAAGATTTACACTAAACATTGTTTATGTGTTGTCTCAATAACAATAAAAGTTAATTTTCTGACTAAGACATATCATGTATATCTGGTTATAAATCAGTCACTTCATCAAAACCTTTTGATTAGACAATAGAAGAGGATGAAGAAAATATGAGCAATTTTTTTATCAATTACTTTAATAGTGACAATGATACCATTGAACATTGTATGGATATTACAAACAAACCTAATGTAGAGTTCAAAGAGACAGACAATGATGTGAATCTTTTATTTTCAGATTATATGCCGGCTAAGTTTTTTTAGCAGATAATATTGTAAATGATTACTAATTTCAAGTTTCTCAACAAATATGGTCTACTATGCTTGCCCCACTTTTTAACCATTGTTTCATTATTCATTGTAAACCTTACATTTAGTTCTACAAAAACTTAATTATATTCACGTTTTAAAGGGAAAAGGGCAAAACCGAAATTTTTAATCGAAAGAAACAAAAAATGTACACAGATGAGATATTAAACAAAATTAAGTTTACTTAGTCTAAATTTCATAATAATACTTCTTGTGATTTTTTAAGCTAAGATTAGAACCTCTCGCCCCAAAAAGTTACTATTTTCATTGACTGATTCAGAGCCATTGCCGCCCCGCCAATTGGCCAAACCTGGTGAACTGCGCGCCGAGTACGAGAAAGAGATGAAGCGTCTACGAATCCAATGGGAGGCTGATAGAAGGGCCGAAGAAGAGGCCAGTCTTGCATTTGTACGTCAGTTGAGCATGCAAGAAGAAGATGAAGAAATTGACTTGTCCGTTCTGCAGGTGAAAAAAGTACCATTTGAAATTGTTTATTTGCTTCACCGGTGTTAGATTGTTTAACGTCAATTGAAAGGTGCTCCTATATTTTTTCAATTTTTATATTTCACATTAAATGTTTTAACTATTTTAGCAGATAAAATTAGGATATTACTACTGGTAACTAGAAAATGTTTAAAATTTAAACAATTTCTTGAAGTTTTCAGTTTTTGAATTTTTTTACTGAAATTAATATAAAATTTCTAAAATATTTGTAATGAAATTGTAAAAGTTAGTTAGAAGCTTAATTCGAACAATAAGTAAAATTAATTATTTATTTAAATACATGTTTGTATGTTTAGGAATAATCGCCCCCTTTTATAATATATGCTTTCATTCATTTAACAAATAGATAAATAAAAAAATTGCAATCATTCGTGGCAAATATTTTACAGAAAAGTGCCTTTTAATTCAATTAATTTAAAATTCATGTTTTAATTTCTTACGTCTAACCACTCAGAAACTCTATGTGTCATCAAATAAACATATTACATTTGTCTTTTTTGCTACTGTACATAGGTGCGATCAGAGCAGCAGTTCTCATCACCCTCGGAAGACATCAGGCGGTCCAACTCCTTCGACTCCATCACCCGCGAACTCAACAGTAGCTTCCGCCCAATTCACCCCAGTCCGCGCACTCCGCCTCAGCCGGAAGCTCGCCGCTCGCCCGGCCTTGCCCGCTGTTGGCCAGTCAACGCCGGCGCACACTGCCGGGACAAGGAGAACCGGTCGCCCATTGCGCGCTGGTTAGCTACCGGACGGCAAAGTGCGACCACCTCCTCGACGAATGACTGTCGTTCGCGCTCGGCCGCTTCAGCATCCAAGCAGCAGCAGGACTTTAGTTTCGTGAGGTCGCCCGTTCAGACTCGCGCTATCACAATGAAGAGGGTTGACAAGAAGAAGAAGAATAGGTCGAGGAATACTGACACAAAGCAGACTAAATCAAGGATGCTGTCTGCATTTCTCACAATCTCTCGAAGGCTAGAGGACTGATTTGTCTATCTACATTTGCAGTTAGATTAGTAATTTCTTATTGTTTCACATTTGCTCAATACATTGATTGTTCGCCAAGTAATTTCCATAAAATAAAAAATAACTCTGTTGCCTAATTGAGGTAATATTTTCTTTGGAAAGTCTATCTACCGCTGAACACTATTTTAGTTATATCTCTATAATGGGTTCGTAAATGCCAACATAATATGTTTTTCGTTGAGGAATATTTTACTGGTGCGTCCTTTGATAACCATTGTTTAGAATTTTCATTGGTAAGTCCAATTTTACTGTATAGTTTAAAAATTCCATGTTATTCTAAACAAGTGTAAAATGGTATATATTTTTTTGTTTTTAATTTTTTCAAATAATGGTATATTTTAATATGTTTGATTATGGATCAATAAATATTTAGTTTGAGCAAAAAATTAGACATTGCTGGTGACATTAGGCATAATGAAGTCTGTTTCAAATAATGTTTTCTGTAGGTATGTAAGTTGTAACAATACGTTGAAAGTGTAACAATAAGATTGTTAATAATGCCTATTATTCTAGTCGTAAATCAGAATTATTCAATAGTTACTTAGTATAATCGATATAATTTTCTAATGTTAGTGATGCTATATAAATATTATTACTTCATGCATTTAGTTTTTTGATTTGGAGAAATGCTTATCGTCTAACGGGACTGAACTCTTTGTAACGGCTGTACTAGTTGTAATCGATATATGTGGTTTTATATGTATTATGTTGTAAATACTTTTTATTCAAAGCTATTCCTGTTATTATTTTGTTAATCTGTATTCTATGTAAAAACTTCTTTTGCAGCTTAAAAATACACATCGATATTATTCTCTTTAAATCGTCATAACGCAATAACGTTGAGAATAAATTTTCTTTTCATCTGTATATTGTATTGTAGATGTATTACTTGCTCATTTTATCTTTAGCTGTCAGCACCATCTTAGAGTGTAAAGCACAATATGTATAGATAACTATTGCCCCATTTTTTGTTAATAAAATTTGCTTTATAAATTTATTTTTCATTTAGTGTTTGTAACACTACCTATTCCCTGCAAATTGCAGTGTTGTTTTACACATATTGGAATGAAAATTTATTAGTAAATATCAACGTACCCACATTTTTTTAGTTTGTCTTCTATACTTTGTGGTGTATCTTTTGATATACATTGGCTAAAATATGGATATTTCTTGTCTATAATATCCAACTGAGAATCTCAAAATTTCTTAATTATGGTGTGTTAATTTACCAAAATATATGTATTTAAATCAAGACAAAATTATATGGAATAGGCGTACTACAGTAAAATTTTATATGTTAGAAGAGTGTTAAATCGCTGACAACCCACATTTGTTTTAAGCAAATTTGTTATAAATGGAGTATACTGTATAACAAACATTGATTTTCGCATGCATTAAAATGACGTATATTACGAATTTCAATATCCAGAAAGTACGTCAACCATACTTGTATTTTGTGCTTACGTTTTTAATTGTGACAACTGCATTTAAATGTGTCGTTAAATATTCTCAAAAGTATGGTGGCGTCGTCAATGTATTTCAAATTAGATAATGCAAACTTGTAATATTAGTCGGTTGAAAAACTATAATTGGACATTGTTTTATAGAAAACACTTTATTTCGCTTAATTTCAGAAATTGAAATTTGTGTTAGAAAAAGCATTTTGTCGGGGAATAAATATCATTTGATTGCTACATAATCATTCAAAGTTCTACAAATATAGAAATTTGTGCAATTCTAATCTCCATTCTATTTTTACACAAATTATATACAGTATTATGTAAACCCGAGATTTCGCATAATTTTGAGCTGCATGAACGCATTAAGTTTTACATTAAATATAATAAATATTGTTATCATTTGTAATTTTGCTATGCTACTATATTGGTTATCTTCTGGTATTCTTAAAGTTTAAAAATATGCTTTCTTGAAATTTGAGACCATCAAAAATATGCATTGAAACCATGCGGAGATCATGTGGTCTCTACATACATCAAAACTTACAATAGGTTATAGAGCTCCAGTAAAATTATCCACAATTCCAAGAAACCTATTTTAATTCACTTGTAAAATGTAAATGATAAAACGCAAATACCCGCGAATACACTTCTGGTTCAATAAAAGTCGTGTCAGACTATGGTTGGTCAAATTGTGACATATCAGTTGGTTATAGAGCACTTTAACAGAGCCCACTAATCAGGATCCAATTCCAACAGATGCCACTAATTAGGTTTTTGCAACAGCTATGAATAATTCTGCTATTTTTTCTACTATATTCTACTTTATTTATTTATTTATTTATTTTTTCTACTTTATTCTACTATATATTCTTACAAGCCATGTACTCATTGAAATTTCGCCACTTCCGAAACATGCTCTATCTAAATCTAAACAGAAAAGAAAGAATTGGCAGTGTCCCTTATAAAGGAAATATTATCCAGAAAAGGAAATATTTCGAAATGTAATTAATACAACCAAAAGCAATTAAGCTACGAAAAAAAACTGAAACACAGGAGAAACCGAACTAAAGTTAGGCGATAGAAAACCTCATAAGAAAAAAAAGTTGAACGAAGGTGCATAATTAATAATACCTACCTAAATTGTATTTATTTTGTTATGACAAATATTAATGTTAATGAACATTATAAAGATCTATGGACAAAAGGTCTATGATAAAGATCTATGGACCCCTGGACAAAAGTAGCCGTCCACCCTAATTTTTAAATATTTAAACATAAACTAAATTCTATATTACCCTTTGATTAACCATTATTTTTTGTAAATGATAGAAACAATGTTATTTATTCAAATTCTCTTTATAAAGAAATAAACACAAAAAAAAAATTAGGGTAGACGTTACTTTTGTCCAGGGGTGTATATTACTTAATAGTATATTAAATTACCGTATTAATTTTTTTTTTAATATTTAAACAATTTGAGTGTAAAATTTAATAAAATTGTAAACCTACACGACGCTTTGTAAATTTTTCAAATTTTCTATGGCATTTACTAAATATACTAGTTTACTATTAAGTAGATAAGTTTATTATAATAATTATTATAATATTATTAATATTTAATTATAATTATTAATAAATATTTTATTAATAAATTAATATTTAAATATAATTATGAATATATGACATTCAGTAAATGTATCCAATTATCTATTGGATTTACTAAAATAGTCAAGATTTTATTACTCGGATAACGTATCGGCACAAGCAATAAGATTATAATGTAGAAAATAGTAAACTCAAAATTAAGACGATCTGCAAATAAATTATATTTAAAAGCATTAAAAAACACTTCCGCTAAAAATTATTTATATCCAAAACTACGATTGAGTATAATTCCGAAATTAAAAATCTGCACAAAATTTTTAAAAAAAGACCTTGCATATATAAAGTATAATGATAACCAGAACATACAATATTTACATATTGTACAGCTAATACGCATGAAAATACATACACTTGTATATCGCCCTCGTTGCTATATACAAGTGCGCAAACGAATTATGGCAATACTTTTGAAAAGATAAAATATTGTATAATACAGTGAATTATGCTGTAATGTAATAAAAATACAATTAAAATAATTAATTTGTCGTTTCCCTCTTATAATTAATATAAGCTTTTAAAATATTAAGCGGATAAATGTTATAAGGTGTGTAGAATTATTAATTTTAATAGAATATATAATTTCTGTATTGAAACCGTATTTAGGTATAATTAGCTAATATAGTTTAATACCGATCCATATTCCACAAAAAACCATGCCTATGGCATTTACCTGAGAAAAACCGATGCCGATGCCAAAACAACCGATGCTGATAAAAAAACGATGCTAATAAAAACCCGATGACAATTCTACAAATACCGATTCTGATACAAAGTACCTGAGGAAAAATCTGATGCCGATTCCGAATAATTCGATACTTATGCCAATAAATATCAATTTTTCTAATTTATTTTACGTAGTTGTTATACTATCATCGTCAGCCATTAAAATAACTACAGTTTTATATCTATAATGGCAAACGGAATTACTTACCGGAAATACTAAACCCCCTCGGCAATGGTACGTTCCAAATTGATTCCAAAAGGTTCCAAACGTTCCAAACAAATTCTATAAACAATCGTTTCAAATATAGTATAAAAATGTTTCCTTAAATAAAATATATCAATTGGTTTAATTATATCCAAAAATTATATACAATATATATATACTGTAACATTTGGTTCCAAATACATACCACGAACGTAATTGGTACCAATTAAATACAAATTTACAAAAGTTACAAAAAATGTAATCTAAAAAGTCTTCCTTGAATAAAATAAACCATTTGGTTTAATTACATACACAAATTATATATATATATGTTATAACATTTGGTTCCAAATACCTACCACTGGAACGTAATTGGTAGGCTATACCAACTAAAAACAATCTAAAATCGTTACAAAAATATGGTAGAAAAAGTATTCTTTGAGTAATATGTACAATTTGGTTTAATTATATGTAGGTGTACCCAGAAAAAACAGAGTTCAAAAAACGTATATTTACATACATTATACAAACAATATTTGTATACAAAAATGGATTAAGAGTAATACATAAAATGAGTTTTACACGTTGGTAAGGTATTCCCCATCAAAATAAGTTTTTTTTAAATCAGAAAATAAATCTCTTTCTTACTTAGCTGCACTACAATTATTAAAATCAATATACTGTAGCTAAAAAATTGAATTTTGAATGAGTTTTACACGTTGATAAGATATTTGCATTATAGTGTCAATGATCTCCTGTAGGTTGTTCTTCAGTTGCGTAAGTTCTTTGGTGAGTGTTGGTCGTTTGAGTGTTTGCAGAAAATTATTGAAAAATTTTCTTCCTTCTTCAGTGTTATTCAGTGTCTTTCGTGACGACCTCCATATTTCATAATACAAATCTATTACACAAATTCACATCTGGTGAATATGGAGGTTGTGGGATGCGCTGTGTAAGGAAAACTTCAGTTACATTGGCTTTATGAGGCCAAGCATTGTCATGAATTATTGTAAACTGATGTCGAGTTGAAATTTGCAACAGATTTTGCAAAAAATCGATATATCTAATTACATTTATTGTTTCCTAAAGCTTTAGAAATTCACAGTAAAACTCTCCTCTGAAATTTATGGAAACTACAATATGGTACTTCATGTAACACATCATACGACGAACAATTGTTGGACGATTATCTCTCTTACTTAGCTGCTGTACGCACATTTACTCAAAATTATTAGTTATATCAATTTGAATAAATGTGTGCATATATGTGAACGTCATTTTTTTCTGGGAATAACATCAAAAAACGGCGATTGCAAATACACACATTTATTCAAATCGATATAACTACCCTGTACAAAAATTATAGATATTCTAACATTTGGTTCCAAAAAATTATATAAGCAAATAAATATAATATAACCTATAATATAACTCCAAATATATAAAAACAAAACAAGTTTATTATTAAAATAATTAGAAGTTTATTAAATTGGTAAGATCTTAACATAGTCAAGTTAATGGTTATAAAATATTATAAATTAAATAACCATTCCATAAATAGTTAGTAAAATTGATATACAGGGAGAATAATTTACGCAAAAAAACAATTATAGGAATTATTGTACGTCCAAATTATTTTCCTGATCATTTCTAACAACCTTCGGGCTTTGGGGTGAAGTATGTGTTTTATGAAGTAGGATTTTTTTAAGCTATTGGGACATTTTATTGAGTCAAACATGTTTCGGAATTTGCAATGATCTATTTTTATCTAATGTAGACTAATCTGTTGTACATAAATTGTACCAATTGGTATACAATTTAATTAAATAATTTTTAAAAAATCAATTTTTGTTTAATGAAGTTACTTTAAAAGATTACGTGCTCAAATTAAACAATTTCAAAACTTACAAAAACATTATTGATGGCAACTTTTTATTGTTAATATGTTATTAATTAAAAAGATAAATGGACAACTTCATAAATATAGATTTTTTTTACACAATCCATTATAAATATGTGCTTATAAATTTATATTGTATAACTTTTAGAGTCATATATGTTAGTTAATTAGTTATAAATTACACGTGAATCACTGTTTGTTCCCTTTGTATAAATTCAAATTATATTTTACTTTTCGGTGCAAATTATACTGTTGTATTGACTATTGTACTTCCATTATTGTACTGAATTACGATTTTTATAGAGTTTATAATATTATTTTATGGAGGTGTGGGCATAAATTATAGCCTATAGGAAAAGATAATATAGAAACATATATTCATTATGGAGGGGTACACTACGTCTATAGTATGACTATACAGTCTAATGAGATAGATATACTGGGTAATTTTTATTTCCCGAACTAGCCAGAAAACCCGAACTAGCTGCAACTTTTTTATTAATGAATATAAACTCCGAACCACCTGGAATATTAAAGATAGCATGTTCACGATCATCCATGCAAAAAATCAACCATAACAAACCAGAGAAATCGTTAGTTATATACCAATTTCTATTGAAAAATACCATTTTAAAAACCCGAACTAGCTGGAACTTTTTTATTACTGAAGATAAACTCCAAACCACCTGGAATATTAAAGATATCATGTTCACAATCATCTATGCAAAAAATCAACCATAGATATCTTTTTAAACCA